>JAJKFI010000055.1:2886191-2934114 GCA_029204185.1 Lerista edwardsae
AAGTGAGCAGAAAGAGGATCTGGGCAGTGGCAGCCCCTCCAAGAAGAGAGGGAGAAAAGCAATCATGTAGCCTCCTCACCATCTTCCCACCCTCTGGCTGCTTAAGAAAGGCAGAGCACCCACCCTTTTCCCAGCATGCTCCATTGTTCCAAGTCATTTCAAGCAGGACCTGGGTGGAGCAAGGAGGCTAAGTCCAGAGTAGCTAAAGTTAAGGGAAAGGGGCAGGGGGCTCCACGGATTAGCTCAACTTGGTTCAATCAGGCCCATCCTCCCCAATCATCAAGTGGGAGGGGGTGGGCAGGTATGCACAGGATGTGTCATCTTTTTTATTTCACTTGGCATTTTGTGACTGGTTCAGGTCACGTGTGAGCACCAGCCAGAACTGCATTCATGTGGTACCAAAGTACAATTTCCAAGGGGCAACGCAATCAAATAATGTGCTTGTGAGCAACACCAACAGTGAGCCTGCAATAACTTAGAGCCATGAGAAAACGGAACACAGACCTGCTTTTTTTCTGAATGCTCCCTCGGAGAAAGCTTGTAAATGTTGAGTCAATTTCAAATCAGGCCAAAGGAGCACTCACCCATCTCTAGGTAATTTTTTTTAAGGTGACGTATTCAAGTATAGCAGTTTTTTTTTTCACCATCTATCCAGGCAGTGTTGTGCTTCATTTCTAAGTTAGTTGCTGGGTTCCAAACCTGTTTGCAAATCAGGGCCAGCCAAAGATCTGGTGACTGAGGCAGTGTGCCAAATGTTGTGCCCTCTTCTTCCCTGGTGAGATGCCAGTTTCTCCTCTTCCGTTCCCTGGCTTAAAAAAGGGTGGAGCAGAAGAAGAGGAGACACTCTAGTCCATCCTCCTCCTCCACATATCTTCTTCATCCCCCTCTTCCTCTTCTAGTCCTGGGAGTGGGAGGAAGAAGATCAGTGAATGGGTGGACAGAGGTGGGCATTAATCTGCTCCCTGATGCAACCACCTCAGTTGTCCTCATGTATGGTTCGACCCTGTCCTCATGTATGGTCCAAATGGTACCTTCTAATTTCAATGTAATCCCCCATATATGATCAGTGGCTGAGGGTCCTCAGGGGTGAAAGAAACTCGTTCAAACAATTTTCACTCCCATTCTTCTATCCACTCCAGGGCTGTGGACCAAAAGCAGATTGTGGAACTGATGGCCCAGGAATAAAGGATTATTCATTTGCTCATGTACATTTTTTCTATGACATCTTTTCAAGGCTCAAGAAGGCTTGCAAGAAACAGAAGACTGAAATAAGTTAACACAGATTTATAAAATCCAACAAGAACTTCTGAAAGATCTTTTTAAAAGACTAGCTGGCAAAACTAAAGGACAGGAGGGGGAAAAAACGTGCTTTATAATCCCACCTGAAAGCCAGCAAGGAGAGAGAACTCCAAGCTTCTGAGGAGGGGCAGGTCATTCCATGGCCTCAGGGCAGTTGCTGAAAATGCTTTGCTTCTGGCTATGACATGTTCACCTCACACAGAGTCAGAGCATAAGGCAGGGCCTGATCAGCAGTCACAGGTATGTGGAACCCAGGCTGAATTAATACCAGCACCTGAATTGGGTCAGAAGCACTAGCAGCCAGCAGGGTAAGGCCCACCATGCGGCAGAGTGAAGTACATTGCCTCAGGCAAAAGATCTCTGGGGCAGCACCCATGCCACGGATCACGTGAAGAGGAACGAAGGTAAAATGGCACCACATTGCTTTTCCCTTTCTGTTCCTAACAGGAAGGAAGGAAGGAAGGAAGGAAGGAAGGAAGGAAGGAAGGAAGGAAGGGGAAGTGATTGAAAACAGGAAGGAACTGGGAAGGAATCTATATTCGTAAGCACCCCGCTTCAGGCTGCAAAATGTCGTGTGACCACACTGGCACACAGTGCAGTTGATAGCATGTTGGCTGTACATTTTTGTGTGGTGCTGTGCTCTCCTTGCTGCAAGGAAGAGAGAGGGAGACTCAGGAGTGCATCTCCCCAGCACTGCATTCAGTAGTATCTGAGAGGGAGGAAAGGCCGCCTACCAAGCTCCTGGCAGTGTTTGACCATTTCTTACATGGATTCCTAGTATAGCACACTGACAGCGCAATCCTAACCTGGAGTTAGGCCGGCACAGTTAGGCCGGCAAAGTTTGGCCAGCACAAGGGACACTGTAAAGTCTGTTTGGACCACACTCTGAGTCAGAGAGGCCAGCATACAGGCGTGCGCAATCCTCTGACTCCGAGAGTGGTCCAAACTGACCTGTACTGACCTAACTCCAGGTTAGGATTGTGCCCTAAATCTCACTGACACAAGGATCCACAATAGATTGATACAATAGATTTATCTTGGTTTCCCAGCCCAGTATAGTTTGTATAGTTGCCAGCTATTGTCCTCCTATCGAGCCCCTGTGTATGCCAGAGGATTCAGGGTTTAGTTGGTTTCTTTCTCACTTCATATTGGGCTCTGTGCAAGATATACTCTACATCAGAAACGTGTGCTGCTTCTGTCTTCCACCAAAGCCACATAACATGAGTGAAGTAAAACAAGACCCAGTACTTCACACACACACACACACCAGTCCCCAATACATACAAAGGACTTGGAAAAGGGGCGTGATACTCTCTTGCTTTACACCAGTTTGGCAGAGGGAAAGAAGGGGTGGGAATCCCTCCAGCCGCATCCTCCCTTCCCCACTGCTGCCTTTGAGAAACTCTCTTACCGCTTCTATTCTGCAAAGCCAACGCAGAGGAAACAACCAGCCCCTTCCCTGAGTTTTCTGCAATTCACAGAAAACTCAGGGAGGCAGTCACCAGAATCGGAGAGACTGTTGCCCTTGGCAACCTAGTGAGTGAAATTAACTGTTGACTACTCAGCAAACCTTTTATACCCCCTCTTGCAGCATCAGGTAACTGCAATACCTTGTAACCTCCCACATGATTGCAACTGCTAGGGACTTTGGTAACCCAGCATATTTTTCACAAAAAAACTCCATTCAAGACCCAGGAGTTTGCGGGCTTTGCTCATTGCTCTCCAGTCCTGAGCAAGGTACCTCACTATCTCAGCAGCAGCAGCAGCAGCAGCCTTCTGGAGTCAAGCAAGCGCCTGATCTGGGTCCTCGGATGAACTGTCTGCCCTGCTCACGGGCTTCACCCCAATGTGCACATGGTCACTGACTGGCTTTGAGGAGAATCTCTGCCTCTCCAGCACTCCCAGGCACTGGGCATTCATAGGCAAATAATACAGTATCTGCCGCAGTGTATTCAATCAATTGCAGCAGCACCCAAATCATGCCAGATGCCCCCGTGCCCTGTTGGAGGGAAGAGACATCATTTCCTAGCAGCTGGGAGCCGCAGGGGAATCAGCACACTGAAGAGTAACTGTAAAACATAAAGGACAGGCCAGAGCTTCCGTGCCTGCGAGGACGGCTGATCTTGTATACACTGATTTGTATAGGACAATCAGTGTCCGTGGTTTATTGAATTTTAAGTTAAGTAGGAAAAGACCCAAGGTACATATAGCTTCATTGTTGACAGGGAGACAATAGATAGAGCGGAGAGAAAGGCAAAGGTAACAAAAGAACAGAGGGAAAGAATAGGAAAGGCAGAGGTGATGGGGGGATGCAAGTAAATAAAGGGTGCAGTCCTAACCTGGAGTTAGGCCGGCACAGTTAGGTCAGCAAAGTTTGGCCAGCAGAAGAAAGAGCCACCGTAAAGTGTGTTTGCACTGCTCTCAGAGTCAGGGAGGATAGTGCATCTCTGTGTGCTGGCCTCTCTGACTCCAAGAGTGGTCCAAACATACTTTACAGTGGCCCTTGTGCCAGCCAAACTTTGCTGGTCTAACTGCGGCAGCCTAACTCCAGGTTAGGATTGTGCCCTAAGTGATTGACCATGTACTTGGGCTCTGTTCTGCTTGGGAAATGGAACTGAAGGTTCAAAAGGGAAAGGCAACCTGGAAGGGAAGGGAAGGAGATCTGAGATAGGAGAGAGTGCGGCACAATGGAGGTGTTATGGGAATGGAATCTAGGCACATGGAGCAAAAGAGAAAATGCATGCAGTGGTTTAAGATTGCAGTCCTAGACACCAGCCATTTTCAACCACTGTGCTGTGGCAGATTGCTGTGCCGTGAATGGTTGCAGGAATTTGGGGGGGGGAGTCATTTATCAGTAGGATGGGAGCCCCCCACTGGCGGCACAGTGTGCCTTGTCAATTTTCAAAAAGCTGATGGTATGCCTTGACCATTTTAGTCCTTGCCAGTGTGCCGTGAGATGGAAAAGGCTGAACATCACTGCTATACACACTTACCTGGGAATAACAGCCCAATCCTATCCCAACGCCGCCCTGCCAATGCAGCCATGCCACTGGAGTACACATAGCATCCTGCAGGGGAGGCAGACCTAGAAAACTCCTCCAGGTAACAGAACATTTGCTCCCTTGCCCCATGGATAAGCCACTGATGTGGAGCCTCCATTGCTGATGGGTCTACTTGGACCTGCCCCAGCGATTTTGCAGCACAAGTCCAAGTGGATCCAGGAAGGTGGATTGAGGCTGAGAAGGGAGATCTCTGTAGAGAGAGTAGAGCTGCTGCCACCGACAGTACCCTCTTCCTGGCATTGATCCACCCTGTGCCAGTCTCCACCCCATTCAACTCACCCAATTTACCCCCACCCAATTAACCAGGGCTGTTCAGGGAACCACTAGCGCACAGCAGCTGCCCAGCTGTGTTGAATGGCGGGTTGCACTTTGCATGAGTTCCAGTGGTGCAGTGGATTGGGCCATAACTCCTACTGAATAAAATTTGATTTACTTCTGAGTAGCCATGCAAAGGCTTGCGCTATAAGGCAGCTGAAGACCTTTGGATAGTGGAGGAGGATGGGATTAGAGGAGAGGATGATGAAGACAGGAGAGTGAGGTGCTAACAAAGTGAAAGCATGAATTCAAGAAGCAGGTTCTAAAGCAGTGGGTGCCATCAAAGCGAAGGAGAACCCCGTATCGGCCTGATTCCTCCAAGAATGCCTATGGTCCGAGCCGGGCGGCAGGAAAGGCTTTATCCATTTTGCCAAATTGAAGGTTTGATTGGTGTCCCTTGGTTTATTGTAGTTCCTTTTGTTTAATTTCCTTATGTTTCTGACTGCTTGAGTTGTATTCATAGCCAGCAAACATGTGTGTGTGTGTGTGTGTGTGTGTGAGAGAGAGAGAGAGAGAGAGAGAGAGAGAGAGAGAGAGAGAGAGAGAGAGATTTCCTCCCATATATTGCTGTCCTGTCGATCCTACCAGCAGCACTGGCTCCCACTCTCCTTGGGAACAGCCTGATCATTATGGTGCTTTGCCTCTGCCACTAGCTGTCCTTCTGGGCTGCTCTCTCTCTCTCTCTCTCTCTCTCTCTCTCTCTCAAACTACAAGTTCTAATTTAACTGTTGCACATGCATGCTCTCTCAGCCAGGGCCTCAGCTAGCAATTCATTGTTCAGAAAATTGTTTGATCTGCCCTGACACTGCCTCTGATCTCATTAGACCTGGACAATAAGTTCTGGAAAAGATATGGGAAAATAAGTGTCCATAAATACCCTTAAGCATTTGGCTGCATTTGTTTCCATTTGGTAAAGAGGAGGGGGGGTTGCAGCCTGGGCTGAGCTTCCCTGGATTTCTGAGCCCTGACAAAGTGGATCTTCAACCCCCTCCCATATTTGGGTCCTGACCAGCGGTACCATAATTAGGGGAGGACAGTGACTGCTCCCTCTTGTATCAACGCTAAGAATCTGGCAAGAATTTGTTCCGAACACCAGGGTGTTTTCCAGGGACAAAAATTAATAACAGAATTGCTAATTTAAATTTATACAGGGCCATCAATTACAATATCATCATCTGGGAACTCTGCTGGCAGTGTCAAATTGCCAGTCATGATAGTTTTATTCGGATTTCATAATATCTGGATTATGTTGAAGACAGGAAATTTCCTTACATTAATTAAAATTTTTTAACAAGTTAACACAATTAATCATGTTGACTTTCTTTGCAAGTATCCAGATGTGTCCTCTTCCAGGTTACAAGGGACTCAACAGCTCTGAACCTTAGCTCTTTTAAGACATTCAGGGCCCGCTTACAATGAATGTGTGATGAAGAAGGAAGTGGGATCATAACTACTGTGTTCCCACCCCTAACCTGCATGCAGGTGTGATTCCTTGGCAGTAGCAGACCCAGCCGAGCCTCCACCCCTAGTGCCTCCCCCAGCACACACACCCTGGCACTCTACGCTCCATTTCAGAACAGTCGGAGAAAAGGGCAGGCGGGCAGGCAGGAGGACCAAACGCCACTCGTGCCACTCCAGCCCATGTGACCCCCTGGACCCCCTGCATGGCTCACCACAGTTCTTTTGTGAACCAACCCTACGCATACAACCAGTGATGTCATTCAGGGGGAACAGACCAGAACGGGCGTACCGGATCCTAACGGGCTCCGTGGCTGGTTCCAGGTTCCCGACAAGTGCCAATCAAAAGTGAGTTCCTGTTCCTAAATCATTTGAATTACACCACTGCATACAACCAAGAATCCTGCATTTTGCAGAGTCCCAGGTTGTACATACAGAGTCTAACATTACAATCCTATGCCTTCAATGGGACTAACAGTCCAATGCTATTCTTCCCCTCCCCCACCAATGCAACAATGCCAAAATGGCTACTTCTGCATCCTGTGGAGTGGGGTGGGGCAGCTGCAGATGTCTCCTCTGGGTCAGTATATTGTGGCATGCACACTTGTTATAAATATTATGCTGTTGTGCATTCCATGCTACAGCATATCCCCAGCTCATTTTATTCTAAATGCACGGACTGTCAATTTGAAATTGGAAAATGATGAAGTTGGAGTTTACTCCAAAGGTTGCCTAACACAATTGCTGCTTGTAAGGAAAGATATCTTACATGCAAAACATCCCTGCTGCATCCTTGACCACCCTAACCTTGAAAACCTTGGAAGAATGTACTCCAAAGGCCACCTAATGCAATTGCCTGTTGCAAGGAAAGTTACCTTAAATGCAAAACACCCCTGCTGGATCTTTGGCCAACTATACCTTCAAAACCTCCAAGGAGATTCTAGGGAGAATATTTCATTGCTGGACTGTTTTTATAGTTTGAAAGATGATTTTCTAATGGCTATCCTAAATGTAATGTATAAACCTAAATTGCATTTCCTGTCCTTTAAATGAATTGCGACTTAGTATGTGCTTCTGTTGTCAATAGATATGATGAATACCTGTATTCCCATTTCCTTCTGATGTCTACTTAAGAAACTAAAAATTGCCTTTCCCCCTCATTTTCTTTTGTACAGGCTACACATATCCCACTGCTTCAGCCTTTCCTTGCATGACAAACATTTGAGAGTGGACTATTCATCGCCCACATAATTTTCCAATTTGTTGACAGCCTTCTTAGGGCACAAACCTAACCAACTTTCCAGCACTGGGGTTAGGGTAATGCAGCTCCAAGGTAAGGGAACAAACTTTCCCTTACCTTGAGGAGGGCTCCGTGACTATTACTCCACTGCAGGATACAGCTCATGCCCCATTGGCATAGCTATATCAGTGCTGGAAAATTGGTTAGGATTGCACCCTAAGTAATTAATATATGCTTGGTTTGCATCAAATAGTCAGCATCAAATAGTTTTCAGCCATGGCATTATGAGGGGCTGTAGTGCCTAAGGCAGCAATTTTGTGACATCACACAAGGCGCAATCCTAACCTGGAGTTAGGCTGGCACAGTTAGGCCAGCATAACGGACACCATGAAGTATGTTTGGACCACTCTCTGAGTCAGAAAGGCCAGCACACAGATGTACGCCATCCTCCCTGACTCAAAGAGTGGTCCAAATGCACTTTATAGTGGCCCTTGTGCTGGCCAAACTTTGCTGGCCTAACTGTGCCAACCTAACTCCAGTTTAGGATTGCACTCAAAATGTCACATTATGTCACTTCTGGGTTCTCGCAGCAGCTTCCTGAGTCACAAAGTGGCTGGAGTTAGCAGGTACTCACAGCTGTAGATTGCAGGTATATGAATGATACCCAGTCCCACATCCAAGCCAATACAGGAGACTGCATCATCACAAGTCTAATTGGGGTTATTGTGGCTCACTCGAGATAACTGGGATGATCTTGTACAGGAGCCACTTGGCTGATCCTATTCCTTGCTAGAGCCTGGCTAGTTTCAAGAAAATCAGCAATGAGAATTCATCCTTATGGATCAATTTACAGCCTGCAAGCCTTGTCACAAGGATCTGCAGGAATCATCACCAAACACAGCACGGTTTTCCTGCAATGCTTAATTGAGCCAGGCCATAGGGGGTGGGTAGAGGCATGGGGAGGGGGAAACTCTTCTCAGTTAAGGACACTAGGTCCAGCTGCTTTCCCTGGAGGCTGTTTCTGACCCTCCTCTTCCATCCTGTAAAGGAATCAAGGTCAAAGCATCAACAATGCCCTGGAGGATTCCACCAGCTGCTGGGGCTGGAAGCATTGGCAGACAGCAGCTAAGGGACAATGTCCCCTCTGTTTAGCTCTGAACAGTCAGCAGTACATTGTGGCAGCAGTCATGCTGGCAGCAAGAAAAAGGAGATGACTAGCCAGTATGAATATATAGGGCTCACACATATTATGCTGAGCAGTGGGTGTACATGTCCCGCAGAATGAATAAGCACCCACATGGTGTCCCATTCTATCATCTAGGCCTGTGCCAGGAAGCAGCCTGGAGTGCACAGAGAGAAGGTTATCCTGGCAAAACCTTCCTTGCTGCAGGTACTCTCATACCACTCAAACAGCTTGGCTGCTACTTCCCTCCTACTGCCTGACTCTATCCTCATACATCAGCATAAGCCTCATGGACTAGAACAGGAGTCTCCAGTCTATGGCCCACAGTGGTAGTTTGTCCAGCCAGTGGCCTGCAGCTCATTTGTCCACCTCTATTACTAGGGACCACTTCGGTGGGAAGGTAACGGCGTTCCGTGCACTACGGCGTATAGTCATGCCGGCCACATGACCATAGAAGCTTGTCCTTGGACAAAATGCCGGCTCTACAGGCTTCGAAACAGAGATGCCTACGTTCGGTCCCCTACAGTCGGTCACAACTAGACCATTTGGTCATGGGGAAACCTTTACCTTTTATTTACATTAGGATCCTCTACCTTTTCCCCACATTGTGAGCAGCAAAGTCATGGGCTTACTCATGCCATGCTGCAACCAAACCAGGCTCAAGGGACACTTCCTATTGGCTCCAGGATGCAGGAAACAGTGGCACCACTTCCATAGCATCAGGATGCCAAATAACCATGAGGGGCTGGGGCTGGAGAAGGGCACATACACAGAATGCAACTTGGAGTGTAAAGCCTCAACTGCAGTCTAGGATGAGGCTGGCTGAGTGCCAGTCCTGATGGAGGGAAGGAGGTGGAAAAGGCCCAGGGAAGCCCTGGTACGACACCTGAAGTATCATCCAAAATTGTGCATTGTTTAAAATAAAAATGGACATGATTTTTTGATATGTTGACAAATGTTTGTCACTTATATCTAATTTAGAATTAAATTTAAGAATAGCACAGTGGAGTGGTTTTTTTATACATGTTTGCAAGGCCCCTTCAAAAGTCTAATGTGGTCTGAATCCTAAAAAGTATGGAGAACCCTGTGCTAGAGTACTGGGCCTGCATATTTTGGAGGAAAGGGAGATTTGTAAACATGTAATGAAGAAATGCACTTGTCTCTTGGGAGACTTATGAATTGTCTCTGTACCCTTATTGATAAAGACACTTTGAGGCAAGGAATGGAGCATGAAGCATGGTAGAAGTGTCCTGTGGGACGGGCACCAAAGTAATTGCAGAAATCCCAGAACTTCAACCAATAGAAGTGCAGTTTGGCCCTGAAGAGGAAGAAGTGTTGTGCAGACATGGAGATTAGGGAGCCGAAGAGCACCTTCCCACACACACATGGAAGGGAAAAGACACAGACTGAAACAGTGGTGTTGCCAGCAGGCACTGCCCAGAGCAGGTGTCACCCCCCTGCACCATACAACACCCCCCCCATACTCAACGTAAGTAATGTTCAGCACCCAGAAGTGGTTCATTACATGCAGTCATGGACCAAGCTGGGGCTCTGCCCAGGGGCAAGGTCCAATGAGTGGTGGCCCCTGCGCCAACTCCCTACCCCTTGCCCCGTCACCACCACACCCTCATTGTCTGCAAATGCTCCATTTCGGATGGCAAATGAGGGTGGGATGCCCAAACTGCAGCTTGTCGCTGCTGCCGCCAGCAGCAACACACACCTCTGTGCTGCTGCCCTCCACCAACACTGTGCTTGGGGGCAATTGACCCCACACACAAAACAAATTATAGGATCGCCACTTATTACATGCACCACCGAATTGCTTCTGAAGGGACAATTTTCAGCCATTCAAAGCCTCAGGAGGGCTCAACCACCATCTGGAGGGCCCTCCAGGGCAAGTCACTTGGGGTGGACCACCCCAACCCCCCTTTCAGTTTAATTTACTGCATCTTCTGTCCATGGACTTGTGGCTTCAATTGCCACTCAGCACAAACAAGGAGGAAAGGCTCTTTAATTGGTTCAGTCAAATCCATCACCTTTCTGAGTTTCATGGGCCGCAGAGGCATGTGAAGTTCTGGCCCCACCCAATTCTTTTGCCTCCTGGTATTCCCATTGACATCTTAGTGACCTAGTTGCTTGAAAATTGAGAGCAAACACCTTTACTGTGTGCAAAGTTAAAGGCTTAATCGGGGTGGGGTGGGGATGTCCTATCTGCTTGCTGACAGAGAAGATGGCACTCTTCCCTGTTTCCTCCCTGAGAGTTGGATTATGAAGGTGGCAGAGTGGACTCACTTGATATATCATCATTCCCATGAGTCTTGAAATGTCCTAGACCCTACGACAGCTGGCCAAGGCAATTACTTATGCAGACGTTCCATTCCAAAGTCTCAGTGTGTCTAGATGGCATTAGCAGTTTCTGCAGAAAGTGTCACCTGTTGCTGTTTGCACTGTCGCTGCCAGAAACCACTTTAGTTAAATCCCTTCCACACAAGAAGGCCAAGCCAGGAATTAATGATTATCCCCAAACAAGGATTCTGCAAGTCTTAGGTAAACACTCTATGCGAATCAGGAGAGCCTCAGGGTCTTGCTTAGCATGACATGACTATTCCTACAGATGAGAAGAAAGGAAAGCTGCTTTCACCTGTTCAGTGGGATTATGTGTCCCTCCTTTGGCTAACCTAACAAGGGAACCCTTAAGGGTCTATGCATACACTTTAGAAATCCTGGTAAGTCTACTGACCATACATGATGGGGACAGCACCATTTGTTAGAAAGTGGGTGTGCTCCACAGCTGTAAAGCAGAGTGTGCAATTTTAAAGTGAAGGAAAAGGGCTGCTGAACACCCTTCCCCTGCCAAACACTTTTGCTCCTGCAAACATCTCTCCCAGCCAGCGTCAAAAAGATGTAATATGCCCAGCCAGGAGAAATGCAGCAGTGAGGAAGTAGTTTTGGGGCAAAAGCAGCAGTGGGGAAGCAGTTTCGGGGTAAAGGCAGATGTTTGCTATCCACAACTCTTCCATTTTAAATTGCTTCCTCTGCTTTAGGGTTGTGCAGCAAAATCAACTAATGTTCTTCTCTAAGACATAGCTATGCCATGACCACTTCGAATTAGGCACTTAGCCAGCAGGCACTTCACCTGCTAGTTTCTGGAAATCAGGCTGCTGTTAAAGGCACAAAAGCAGAACTAGTAAAAAAAATAGCACCAGCACCTGTGACTGATGCATAAAAAAGTGGCAACCACAGACAAAAGCATTGTTTCGTAAGTTGTTGTATCCCTTGTGGCAGTTTGTCATGTCATGTGTCACTGATGTGCTGCTCTTTCAATGTGCCCCTGCCATGGTTGATGCAGGTGCAGACCAAGTTCTGCTCCTCCTCTGAATACTGGGCACACAGAGAGCTCTTAGCTAAGTGTTGATGGATGATGCTGCCAGTCCAGAAGAAGATCACTGCCCTGTTGCTCTGGGCAGCCGCTTGCTGTGAAGCAGAGTTCTGTAAGGCATACACTGTTGCATCTGTGCAAAAACAAGACAGACGTGATATTGGGATGTGGAATTTGTGTCACTTCCATGCTCCTGCACACAGCACAGATGCACCATGCCATAGCCCCAGCTGGCTGAGGCAGCAACTGCATGCTGGGTGAGATCGTTTTGACCCCAGCAGGTGTGTCATGTTGTCACACTGTTTCATGCAGCAGATGCCTTCTGGTCAGGCTCCTCTGAACACGACAGGTGACTTGTATGAGAATCAATGCTCTGCCACGCAGAACATGTATCGAAATGAGTACGAACAATGCACTCTTGTAGACAAGCTTGCTGTCTTTTGTTGCGCTGCACATCCATCCTGAGCTCTACCTGAGTGTCGAGCTGCACAGAGCACATTTGCTAGAGAGGTAAAAGTGTTATGGTGTGGAACGGATTCTCAGTTATTGCCAGATGAGGAATGAACCAGCCAGTGATGAAAGTGAATTACTTGTTTTTCTGGAACTCCCATAATACTATACCCGCACTCCAGCTTATGATCAAACTAGATGAGACAGGGAAACCCATGTATATTTATACCAGAAAGCGTGCACCATGGAAGCAGAAGGCCAGGCAGCTACGCCCTGCCGCAGTTCTTCGAAAAGCACTGCCATTGCTGCCAAGGGTGCAAGCACAACACATGGGTTGGCACACTCACCGATTCGATGGTGCTTTTCAGTGAACCCTGGCAGGGCATAACTGCCTCATCTTTTGCCCCTACACCACATGCCACTGATTTCTACCCATGCATGCACGTATAAAGCAAGTGATAGGGGTTTTTAAAAATATGAAAAGAAGCATATAGATGAGGAAACAAAACATTTCCCCTCCCTTGCAACAGCGTACCAAGGGCAGGGCAAGGGTAGTGGTCCACTCCAGGCGCACGCTGGGTGCATGCCCCGAGTGTGCCTATCCCTTCAGATACCAGGTAAACCTGGCCTCCACTGTGGGGACTCTTGAGGCCAAGGCCAGGTCTATTCAGCATTTGAATACTGGGCAGACCTAGATTTTCCCAGGGGATCTCAAGGCAAATGCTAGGTGTACTTGCTACTTCAAATTCCATGTTGACCCTGGCCTTCCCAGGGGGATCTGAAGGCAGAGGCCAGATTTACCCATGGCTTTGAGCAGCTGAAGATGGGAAAGTGGGAGCAGATTGCCCCAGGTACCAGTGGCTATAGGTATATCACTGCTCCCTTCTATTACCTCTCTCCATTGCCTTGGGCACTTTTCTTGCCAGCTCAGTTTGCCTCCAATACCAGAGACAGGCTGGGAGACAAGTGCTCCAAGCAATGGAGCAGTACAGGCAGTAAGGTAGGCAGGGGAAGATTTAGCTCTCCTCACCTTCTTGCTCCTTTCTGCATAATGTAGGCATGCACACACTCTGCTTTAGTGTCCATCTTGTCATTATTAGCTTGGCTTTTAAGTGATAAACTTGGGTGAAATGTTTTGACAGTACTTCATATTGTCTATTTCCACTTTCTCCACTGGACTAGCTCAGACAAGTAACTGGTGCAGAGAAACCATAGCACCTGTGACTCTGAAGGGGATGGATGTCATAATGGCAGCCATAACACCCCATTAGATCTGGTGTTTCCAAGTTTACAAAGTCTTTAGCAAGGTGCACTGCCCTTCCTCATTGATCTCCAGATTTTCATTCGCACTTTCACAAGTCTCACTGAGATTGCAAGGATCAGAACTCTCACCATGGCATCGTTTTCTTGGGCTTTTTTCCTCTCTCAGCAGCCTTGGAGCCTAAATTGTATCTCCCAACTTCAGACTTGGGAAACAACAATAGGCTGTTCTTTTCCTGCTGTGCTGTTGCCAGGGCCTATCCTGGGGGCGGAGGTCAGCACCCAGGGAAACACTGCAGAGGTGCACCCCCCTTAGGAGCGTGCCACCCCACCCCACCCCACCCCACCCCCTGCTTCAGCATGGCTACTATTCCAGGGGCAGTGTGGAGCAGGTTTTAGCTTTGTACAGCTGCTTCCCTGATTGGTGCAGCAGCAGCACCAAAGTCGCTCCAAGAAGCGGTGCAGGGTGGGTTTTAGCCCCGCATGGCCACTTTCCAGGTTGGCGCTGTGGCAGTATTGAAGCCGGTCCGAGAACTGGCTGGATGGACCGCATTTTAGCCCTGCACAGCCGCTTCCCGGAGCAATGAGGCTAATTAGCCATGCTGAAAGTGATCCAGGAAGCTGATCCAGGAAGCTCCCAAGCGGCTTCCTTCTTGGTGGCGGCAGGCGCCCGGGGTATTTGCATCCTTTGACTCCCCCAGGTCTACCACTGCCTGTTGCCACTCAAACCACCTACCATGCCACAACCTCAGTATTGCATAATACTTTTTAAGGAAATTGTTGCTTAAGGCCTGCCACCTTCTGAGGCTCTGAGATAAAAGGCAGTGTAAATATGAGGCTTCTAGATGAAGGTAGCAAGTCAGCCAAACACTCAGGGCACAATCCTAACCTACCTTCCAGCACTGACATAGCTCTGCCAAAGGGGCATGTGCTGCATCCTGCGGTGCAGCAGAAGTCATGGAGGCCTCCTCAAGGTAAGGGAATGTGTGTTCCCTTACCCTAGAGCTGCATTGCCCTTACCCCCGTGCTGGAAATTTGGTTAGGATTGCGCCCTCCAACAGCCCAGTCCCATGCACTTTCTGCTGATGCCAGCTGCTGTGAAGAGCTATAAAATACACTCCAGCAGCAGATGCTGTCAGAATGCCAGCAGGAAGGCTGGAGCCTTCCCTGCATACAACGGTGGATCACGGACACCTTCTTTATGTAGCTTCTTTAAATATATCAGGAAAAGTGGTATGTGCTGGAAGCACACCCAGCATGTCCCGCACTTCCTGGTGTGGTTAAAGGGATAAAGGGAAAGAGCAATGTGTGGAGGGAAGGGGCTGGATCTCCAAAAGCAGATCGGAGTAGCTTCATCTGCAGCAGGGTAGAGTATAACAGCCTAGCCACAGAGTAAGCATGAAAGGCATCCCAAACCAGTTCACCCCTCTCCACAACCTGCCACTTGATTAGAGCCACATACGTAGTATGTGCCATGCTGGATCAGCCATATGATAGAGGCATTTTTCCCCTCTAGCATGCACATGCATGTTTTGCAACCTACCTTACTTCGCTCAGACAGCACAATTTACCCATCACCAGCTGAGTCTGGCTCAGCCATTTACACAATTAGCCTGTGCATACTTACCTGGGAGTAAGTCCCACTGAGCAAAGAGGGACTTCCTTCCAACTAAACATGCAGGGGACCAGGCAGTTAGATTACAAACCAGCTTTTTGTTTTCCAAAGGTGAGGATTGTCTGTAAATAGGTCTGACATTCAATAATCTAAATTCATAAAGGATTCCAACTGTACTAAAAAGACACCAGTGACAAATATTGTCAAATTAAATGGTAGAGAAACGAGATGACGACTGTAAGGACTCGACCTATGAAACTGAGTGCTTGTTCTTCCTCAATCCTCAGATACATTCTCAGTTTGGCAGCTCCCTCCAGAGTCCTTTTCCCAAGCCATAGCTAGCTTTTCGTCCAGGGACTGCCCCCCCCAAGCTTCCATCAGCCATGTGGGAACACTACTGGCCTACCTTTGAGTGCTGATAAAAAAAGATAGCAATAAGTAGAGTAAGAACAATACTTAGAATTCATACAGCTTTTAAAGTGTTTCCAATAGATGGTCTATAGGAAGCACTTTAATCTATAGGAAGCACTTTAAAGAGCACGATGAATGCTAAGTATTGTTTTTGTTCCTATCTTTTATTAGTTTCCACTTCTCCCTCAAGGCTCTGCCTCCTTTCTGGGACAGCAAATAGGGAGGGGGAGGGTGCAGTTTCCCCTCACAGGTGCAGTTTCAGGGCTCCCTGGGAGCCTCTTTCCTGGCTCCTTCCTCATTAGTCACTGTCTTGTTTAATGGGAGATGGGGCCAGGGGGAAATGTCCCCCGGCTGACCCTTGGTCAGGAACCAGCTCCCCGCCAAGAACAGCCCTCACTCTTAAGGCCAGGAATGGCATGTGAAGGGGAGAGGAGGAGGAGGAGGAGGAGGGAGGGGCAGCGATAAGCACAATGGAATGCAGACTCTCCTGACAACAGCACCAGCATCCCAGCCCTTTGTGCAAATTCCTGCTGTGCCTTCTCAGGAGGAATGTTTGCTGTACCCATCAAGAGCGCTCAAGCTGTGAGGAGCCCAAGGGGGAAAACTATCCTCCTCCTGATGGTATCATTACACCTAAGCACTGAACAAAGGCAGAGAACCACAGTCATTCTGCCAGCACAGGGAAGGACAGATGCCAAGTACCCAGGGATATTTGCGTGCAGAGGCGTTTCTACAGGGATGGCAAAGCTCTAAGTGTTGCAAGAAGCCTTACCCTGTCATGTAAATCCCTCCTCTCCCTTGCTGCTGTAGCCAGTAAGCAATGCCAAGGTGTTGCTGTTCCCTGTGAGGATTGGCTAAAACGGTGCAGGAGGGGAGTGATTTCTACTGCAAGGTAAGGCTTCTTGCAAAACTTAGAGCTTTGCCATCCCTGTAGAAACGCCTCTGTTTGCGTGGCTCTGCACTCTCCAACTAGCAATGCCACCTGAGCTGTCCCGATGGGCCTTTGCCTGTAATTCTTTACTGTTCCACACCACCTAAGTAGGACAAGCTACACACAAACCTCAGCAAAGCCACCTCCATTATCTCCTTGCACAGATACCTCCAGTAGCTTAAGCTGCTTGGATAAAGCACAGAAGGCTGGGTTGGAGGATGAAGTCTGTTGTTCAGCATGCTCAGTGCTCACCAGGCCTGGCTCATGAGTCCCATTCACACCATCAAACATAAGTCAGACCATTCATAGAGAAGGAGTGGGATCGTGCTGCTATCTACACACAACTATTCAGCATTAGGTGCAAGAAAGGATTCTATGAACATACACCTGTTTGCGCATATACCTTTTCACATACAGAGTCCTCTCCTCAGTCATGTAGAGGAGCCTACACATGCGCAGCTGCACACACAGAAGCTCTTTTTCTCTGAACAAGAGTTCAGGCAAGGCAGACCAGCCAGCAAGTGCAATCTCAACCCACCCACCCACTGTGCATCTAGAGAAAGTGTGTGTCAAAGAAGTAAAAAACAGCTATTGTGTTGTTATGGTGCAGTTCTCCATGGGAAGTATTCTCCTTCTAAGATTGTATTGCATATGGCTTTCCACAAAAAATGAGCAATCCAGAACTGTATTTATAAATACAAATTTATTTAAAAATTATATTTTAAAAACAAACACTGTAATGCACCAAATTACATACATACGTGTATGCATACATATGTTATGTATATAATAAAATTAACTAGAAAGGCCCTTCCCCAAAATATCACTAAAACCTCTTGAGAAAATCATTAGCAATCCTGCCCTCAAGTTACTCCTGTTGCTTGAGATTGCATTTGTACAAATCCCCGGGTACCAGTGATACACTGGCATGACAGTGAAATTAATTGACGCCAGTGAGGTGATATCATTATGTTGGCAGTAGCATACTGCCAGCAAAACCATACAGAAGAGGGACACCACCAGCACACAGGGAAAACATCCAATGGAGCCAGAGTGTGCCAGGAGAGGAATAAAGCTTAATAGGAATCCTTTGCTCCCTCAAGCTTGTTTTCTGCCTTCTGTGCTACCATCATGTTATGCCAACAAAATAACTAGCATAAGTCAATATGCTGTCGTTGGAATCAATGAAGAACTCCAGACACAAACACCTTCCTTTCTCTTTATCACATCCAAAGGATTCCAACTCAGTCAAAAGCCAATCCTTGTGCAGCGCTAGGAGTACAAAAGAACAAAGTTCCTATAACAAAATGCCTGGCATGGATCTGCAGCACACTCTACCCTTGTGCCTATTATGCCATTCACTAGCAGGTGGCAACTTGGGTGGTGGAGAATGTGGTGAAAGGGCACATAGTACAAAGGAATGTTTTGCACAGACATCCAACAGCCAAGCTAGGGAGAACATATGGATCACGCTTGTGTTTTCAAGCCCCTTACAAATACTTGCTTCAGACTCTAGACACAATGTCCCACCAGGAACCTCAACTCCACTGCTGCTACTAGGATCTGCAAGGTTAAGGCACCCCATGCTGGTAAGCAATGGGGGCACTCAGTAGGGAAGGAACAGGGATGTTTCAGAACCGGTATCCTTCACATCTTCCACTCTTCCCCCTCAAATAGCCTAAAGCCACAGAGTGTCCTCAAAACATAAGGGAATTGTGTACATATATTGGTGTAACCTACTTTACTGAGTAGGTAGAGACAGATGTTTTCTAAAGAGAACCCATGCTAAGTATGCACCTTGCATTTGGTGGGTGTATGAGTCACAAACCTAGGTGAGCTCCCATCCTGCCCTGAAGAAAGCCCTGAAGAAAGCCGTAAGGGGCAAAGGCACCTTAGCTAATAAATGATAACCACTTCATTAACTCTTTGTTAGGGCTAGTCAAATTTTTCTGACATACAGCGCAATCCTAAACTGAAGTGAGGCCGGCATAAGGTAAGCCAGCAAAGTTTGACCAGCACATGGGCCACCATAAAACATGTTTGGACTACTCTCAGAGCCAGGGAGGATGGCTCACATGTGTTTACTGGCCTCTTTGACTCCGACAGTGGTCCAAACATACTTTACGGTGTTCCTTGTGCTGGCCAAACTTTGCTGGCTTAGCTTATGCCGGCCTAAGTTTAGGATTACACCCACATTCTAATCTTCTTTGCAGGATGGGAGCCAGGACTAGGTAACATTGGATAAATTCAATTTATGGATACTTTCCTGATTGGGCCTATGGAAAGTTGCTAAATGACAAAATCTATGGAAAGTTACTGAATCTAGGCCTCATTAATAAAGCAAATAGTCACCAAACATAACTCGTTGCTACAATGGTACTACCCTGACTGGTTTTCCTGTCTGTGCCACTTCCAATGATGACATGCCTGGACATAGAATGGCAGCATCCTGAACTCAGTTTGATGCAAAGCCTGGAAGAATGGAGAGCAGACAGTACCCAGATTTTTTAGGGGGGAGTGTATTGTTCTACATGAGGCTTGTTTTTGTAAAACCTGGCAGGGATGCACCCTTAGGGCTCAATCCAAAGGGCCTCACCATGGGCGGTACACTTGTCAGACAAATGTCATGCAAGGCGCCATAAAGCGCCTCCAATGCCGGCCGTAAGCCATTACCATCAGCACTGGGGCAATGCCATGTTGACAACGGCCATGGACACTCCAAAGGGAGTCCCGCTCACCGGTGATGCAGCCATTCTTGGCACAGCGGAAGGCGTCCTGGGGCAGGGTGGAACAGGGGTGGGAGTGGCAGTGACCCTCGCCACGAGTCCCAACCTCTGAGTAAAGCAGCATAGCCGTACTTGAAGGCCTTTGCTTATGCACCAGCTAAAAAAATGGCACAGGAGTGAGCAGACCCGTCCCCTGCCCTGTGCCCTTTCCCTGAGGAACCTCCAGGGGCTGCCTGGCTACTGCTCCATTCCTGGACGGTCAGGCTGTTCTGGACTGGGCTGTTAATTAGTAAGCTCTTGGTTGGGAGGAATTCTTTGTCCCTTTATTCAGAGCTTTCTGCTGCTACAGAGGGGCTTCAACCCAGGTGGGGTTTCTGCTGCAGTTGTGATCTAAAAACACTATGAGCGATGTTTCCTCTCTCTCTCTCTCAGCATCCTATAATAGTGGGGAAATCACCAACTTCAGTATTTATTTCCACCCTTCCTCATCCCCATTAAAAAGTATCTAATGTGTGGCTCTTCCATTTGCCTGGAAATGTTAACTCTGCATTAATGAAATGCGTCTCCCAGCTGCACCAAAACATTTCATCTCGCACCCTGTACAACGTTCTTTTTTTATGCAGCCGTTGTGAGATGGGTGGTGGGATCCGCGGCTGACTGCCTTTGTATTCTAGCCCAGTGTTTTCCTTGCTGTTGCTAACGTGGTGTTCAGTTTGTCCATGGGAGACTCCGGCGAAAAGCTGCTCAGGCAGAAAATCCACTGGATGGCCTTGGCCTTTGATGTAAGCTGGGTCTAGTTTACATGTAAAGTGCAGAGCACCAGCAAAAAAGCACAGCCTTCTCGCAGGCACATTCTTCAGTATGACCACAGCCAGCCCCAACAGTTTACCCCACTATCTCCTGCAGGGCCAGATATTTACTCTTGAACTTACTACATCCTTACCTCCCTGAGTTGTGAGAATACATTTATTTTTTATTGTTGTACTGTTTGGATATTTATACCACCAATCCAAAGTCTGTAGAGCCAAAGTCTGTTGAAGCTGAGAGATATAAAGGACGTAGCACAGCCGTTTTCAAACTGGGGGCATCGTGACAGCCCAGTCTGAAAGCCTCTGCTCCTTTGCCTTTAAGGGGTGGGGGAGTGTGGCAGGCAGCAACACAATCCCCAGGATCATGTTGCTGCCTGGGGTGACAGGGGCGGGAAATGGGGTAACAGGTGCAACTCTGGGGGGTGTGGGGGGCCCGGTACTGCAGGTATCTCCAAACATCAGAAATGAGAAAAAAAGTGATTGCAACCCACTTGTTTCCTGACTGATAGCTTTTCCTTTATTCCAAATTTTGGAGAGCCCTGCAGAGGCTTCCGTAGGCTCCCTGCACCACCACCCAAGCCCACTGCTCCACCAGGTAAGCCAATTGCAGCCCCTGTCACTACCTTACAGAGGTTCCAATTTCCCTGGAGAGTTTGAAAACCACTGACTTAGTTTATGGAAAACAGCTGCAGAGACAAGAAGGAACAGTCCCAGGGACAGTCTGGAGAGTACAGCACTGATCGCCTGTAACACTAACAGTGGTGAAGGCAGGGCTGGAATTTGGCCTTACTCCACTGTGGTATGATGCCCGCCAGGGTGCAGATTGGCCATTGATCTTCAATTGCCTTGTGTTCTTTTTCCTGAACCTGAAGTATCCAGGAGGAAGTAGGATGAAAGAGAGACGCGAGATTCACTACCTATACTAAAGCCAAGGAGCTTTGAACTGCTTCAGTTTTTACTTCCTGCCTCCTTTGTTCGGACTGTACCTTTGCCACTCATGAGGTAAGCAACTGTTATGAGCCAGGAGATCACAGACTTCAGCCATGGCGATTTTAATGAACTGGAAAGTACATTTTGCACAATGATGGCATTAGTCATTTTTGAACCTAAAGTAAAAGAAAGCCACTTCTCACAGGCAGATACACAAGGAGAGAGAGAGAGGGAGAGGGAGAGAGAGAGATCTGCACTGGAGCTTTCTTTTCCTTCCCCCTTTTCTGTTTTCCTCCCCATAACCTGCATAAAAAGAGGGCAGGGGAAGAATCAGTTGCCTGAAGTTACTGCTTCAGTTTGCTTCGAGATCAGGATGGCTCTAATATTGGAGCTTCCGAGAGGACAGAAGTTGCTTTAGTGCAATTCTGTCAGTTCCTGGGTCAAGCTGCACACTGGCTGCATGCATATGATGAATATGGCTGTAAGAAAGATGACTCCTCAGAGGGAAGCCTGGAAAACCATTTGAAGAGCCTAATTAGGAATTTGTGGGGGATTCCAAGAGAAAGAAGGTCAGGCAGCTGTGCACAGAGGTGTTATGGGTGAGGGCTAGAAACAGAACTAGTTCAGACAGATTTGGCCATGAATGGTCTCAGCTTCAAGGAAGTTCACTCTGCACATCAAAGCAACCTGCATTCACAGCCTACCTCATTTCTGTGCTCTAGTCACAAATCAGTTTCCCCAGCAGGGCCTCTGAGAGGAATTTTATCAGGAGGCACAAGTTTCTTTTGGGCCCATTCCAGTGGTGGGATTCAAATGAATTAACAACCGGTTCTATGACGTCATAGCCGGAGCAAAAAAAAAAAACCGAAGCCAGCCAAGGTAAGCGAGTGGGCAGGGCCCGGCCATTTAACAACCGGTTCTATAGAACCTGGGCGAACCCCCTGAATCCCACCACTGGCCCATTCCCAAAGCAGGAGGTGAGGGGTGAAACAGGGTGGTGGGATGGTGGTGATGGGAGTGGGAGGGGTGAAACAGGGTAAGGGAGGGTGGTGGTGATAGCCAGAAAAGTATTTGGAGGCCAGGCCTATCCAACAGTGCAGCATCAGTAGGATACAGAAAACTGAACACACTCCTAGTCTCTCTAACACAGTTTAAATATAGAAAAATGATTGCAGAAAATTAGCATCATCATATGCTCACATTAGAAGGGAAAGTGTCCTGCCTGTACCAAAACTTACTTCTGCAGCAGCTGTGGTTTCATTCAGGCTGCAATCTTAACCTGGAGTTAGGCCGGCACAGTTAGGCCAGCAAAGTTTGGCCAGCACAAGGGACACCATAAAGTATGTTTGGACCACTCTTGGAGTCAGAAAGGCCAGCACCCAGAATTGCACCCTCCTCCCTGACTCCAAGCGTGGTCCAAATATGCTTTACGGTGGCCCTTGTGCCAGCTAAACTTTGCTGGACTAACTCCAGGTTAGGATTTAGCACTGAGAAAAAGTGGAACCTGATGAGCTCCTTATACACTCTTTCAATGGATCCACAAGCCAAAGAACCACTGTAGCCGGCCAGTTTCCTCCCTGATTTGACTATGTTTAGGAGTATTATGTACTGTATATATTACTCAGACTGACCTGTATGGTTTGCAGCTTCTGCTGCTGCACAACCGCAGTAGCACCCCCCTCCCAGCATCTTGCATGAAGAGCAACTCCATGTGAGATAGGAAAAGGTACAAATTACCCACTGTACCCCCAAGCAATGGGCCCTGTTCCCCAGCACCCTGTCCAACTTAGCTCTAGTTCAGTACTTTTCAAACTGTGGGTCTGGGACCCACCAGTGGGTCGTGACCCAATTTTTTGTGGTTTGTTAAACTGATGGCAGATTAGGCTATGTGCATCAAGGTAGAGCCTCTGCGAGGAATTTTATCAGGATTGTCCAAAGCTCTTTTTGAGCCCCTTTCCAGAAGGAGAGGAGTTGGGTGAAACTGGACAGGGGAGAGTGGTGGTAGCCAGAAAGGTCAGAAAGGCCCAGACCTATTAATGCAGAGCCCAGGTCTACTGATGCGTTTTACCTGCCCATGGTATATAAATACTTCTGCAGCAGCTGTGGACATGCAGCTCTGTCCCTGAGCTCCTTCAAGGCAAGCATATCTACAAGCCAAAGAGCTAATGTAGCATGTCAGTTTCCTCCCAGATTTGACACTGTGTTAAAGTATCATGTAAATATCATGTTTGCGTTCCTCAGCCTAGTGCATATGCCTTGCGGCAATAGCCATTGCCATGCACCTGCTGTATGGCTCCCATGCTGGCAGTGAACCTAGGTGTGTTCGGAAAATGTGAGATTTCAGGAAATTTCAGGGGGCCCACCCAGGAACCCTTTTTGACCCTAGGTACCCCCTGCACAGGTACCCCCTGCACAGGCCCCACAGAACTGCACAGGCCCCCTGCACAGTTCTGCACAGGCAGAACTGCACAGGCCCCACACCAAGGGTAAAACAAGCTGCTACTGCAGGGACTACTGCTGCCCAATCACCATTATAGCCACACCTCTTGGCATTTATAAATTAGGCAGCAACCTTAAGGGCCCTGAAAGTGATTGAGAACCCTTGCTCTAGTGCAGGGGTTCTCAAGCTAGTGGGTTGTTGTGACCCACCAGCTAGAGAACCCCTCCTCTGCCCCCTTAAGGGGCAGAAGCAAGAAGAGATACTATTACAACAATTGCGCTGCTGCCAGGGAGACTGGCTGGGGCTTTTTTGTACTCACTCCTGTCTGCCGCTGCAGAGTTGCAGGGAGCTCCGTGGAGGCCTCTGCAGGGGTCCCCTTGCCTCCAAAAATGGAAGCATTGAGATCACAATCCACTTTTGGTTTCACAATTGCAACTCAGGAGTGGGTCACAATAGTAATTGTTCAATGTTTGGAAATGTAGGGAGCCCTGGAGAAGCCTCTGCAGGGCTCCCTGCCACTCCCAGTGGCTGCTGCAAACAGGGGTGCATACAAAAAAGGCCTGTGCCTAGCCAGTGGCTGTGCTCTGTCGTTGCCCTTTCCCCCACCCCCAACAAGACTTACTGCACTTCTCAAACAAATGGCCCAGTTCCGATGCGGAGAACAGCTTTGTCCCTGCTCTTGGGGTAAAAGTAACTCAGATCATGTCTACAAGGATGTTTGCAACAGACAGAGACTAGGAAAACTGCTTGGCAGCTACTGGGGAACAAATTGTGGTACTCCTAAACATCGCCAGTTGGTACAATTAGCTCTTGGTACAATTAGATGGGCCTCGGCACATGCAGGGACTGGAAGAGAAACCACATTCCAGTTTTCCCCATTTGCTCCTGCCTGCCTACTGCTCAGCCCAACCCCCCTGCCTCTCTCCTACAATCTCTGCATCCAATCCTAGGCCCAAGTGGCTTGACTCAGTAAGAATCTGTTGACTACACAGGTCTCTTGGTGGTCACAAGGCAATTTGCACTGTGCAGCACTCCCTGCTCAACACATTATAGTCACAGCTGAGCACTGTGCTGGAGCAGCAGAAGCTGCTGGGACACAGTGATGTCTGTGGCAGGTCTTCACAGGCAGAACTTCTTTCCTTTGCAAGGTTGCCAGGTGTCTGAGATGCTGGGGGCAGACCCTGTGGTACCTCTTTGAGGAGGGCAGAGCCTGGAGGCACACATGATTTTTTTTTTATTCTATCAGATTTTATCCCTCTATCTGGTCTCCAGTTCAGGATTATCATCCTTTTTTCCAAAGTGTTTTCAAAATATATATTTTAGGCATATAGGCCGGTGTTCATATTTCAGTCCTTTCTCCCACAGGGAGATCTAAGACTGGAAAAACATTCAGGGGAAAGAGAATAGTTTAAATTAAGAGAAAAATACTCCTTGTGAAAAAGTGCCTTTCTTCTTTGATTCTGGCTTCTTATCATATGTAGCAATGGGCCACCCGGGGACAGAGGAGGAAGAGGTCCGCCCCCTCCACTGTTTCCCCACCCCTATGTAGCGCTCCACTCTGCCCCCAGGCCACACCAGGCTCCATTTTGGAGCCGTATGATGGGAGGGGACAGCGGATGGGCCGAAACCAATCACCTCTCGGCAAGGCATTGCTGCCCTCTTCCCACCACAGGACAGCCGCACCCAAGGCTTCCCCCCCCCCAGACATAATAGTCGGTTCACAACTGGGTATGGGCAGGACAAGGAGAAGCAGACATAAGCTATATCCTAAACCCCCTTCATGCGATGGCCCCTGACAGCAAAAAACATGATGACGACAACAGACCTGACATCAGGAAAACTGATATGGATCAAGGGGCAAGGAAAAACATAAGTAAATGCCAATTCCTGCCACCCTCTCTTATTCTCTGAGGCAGAGAATAGGATACAGACATTGTACCACCACTGCTGCATCACTGGCCCAGTGTCAATATAGGATTGGGCTGTTTGAAACTTAGGGTCAAATCACAGTATGGTAGCCTTGCGTGGGTTATTCCTCCCTCTTGAAGCTAAATCAGGAATGGAACAATGCAGATTTGCTTGCTGAAACTAAACCCATTGGTAAAGGGATGACTATTTTTAATTTCAAATTACTTCCCCCAGGCAGGGGTGGGATAGAACAGAATCTTCTGGAATGGAACTGAACTATAATGGAATTGAATGGAGGGGCAGAGGTGGAACCAGGTGAGACTCCAGAGCTAATTACGGTGAGTGTGAAACCCAGCAGATTATGGTGTCTGCTGTCTTTTCAGGACACTATATTGGGCAAACACAGTTTCCCTGGTTAGATCAGTAAAATACCAGCTGTTTGGCAACTCTTCTCTGCCACAGGCTTCTTTGTTAGTCCTGCTGATCCTTCAAGTGAGACTTCAGAAAATCAGGCTCCTGTGTGATATGAGTGAGATGACATGGGTAGAACTCTTTTTCTTCAATCGTCTTCCTCTAATAGCCCGCATTACATTTTTGCACAATATTTCTGCTGGCCCCAAGTATTTATACCTTTGTAGAGTGGGTACATGCATAAACCTGATCTTCCTGGCAGTCTGTGCTTCTCAAACTGTGCTGAAGTATTTCCTGGATGTCTGGGCACCAGAGCACCTGGATCTCCAGGACCTCACCATTGACAGTGCAAAGCACCTTGTGTCGTAAGCTTGAAGGCTAGAGCTGCACTTGATATAGAGCAATGGGTGCAAATGATGCTATTTTTGGCTGCCTATAAGAAAATTTGTGTATAAAAAGTGTGTAGAGTGAGACAAGGGTAGATGTAGGTCCCTTGCATGGAATAATTCACATTTCATCTATTTCAATATAGGTTCCTGAGACTTTAAACAACTGCATGATTGGCAGCTATGTAGGAACTGAAACTGTTTCTGTCACTGGATGTCCATGCTGGTAAAAGGTTCCACTGTTGCATTTCTGCCTATTATGTACAAGACACAGAAAAATGTACCAGTCCTACAAATAACTATAGCATCTAACGTTTACTTTATTTATCCTTTTTTTGTTCCAAGTTGGGTGGGGCGGTTTTAGTATGGCTTAGGTTTGCTCTTAGCTTTTGATCCCAGAACAACAGAGGGAATGGGAGGAGATGAAACAAGGAAATGAATGAATGAATATGCAATACACATCATTATTAGTTTACATAAACTGTATAAATGCAAATAAACATTTGTAAATTCAGTAAGACTGGTGTGAAAGGATAAGAACACAACGTTTAAATCTTAAAAATGTAACGCAAAAGAAAGGAGAAGAAAACAGAAGGAAAATGTATAAACAGTGATATATCTTGAAAGTGCCCCCCCCCAACAACACAGGCATAGATGGGAAAAGAGGAAGTTGTGTTTCTCATCTCCAGTATTGTCAAAGGTCTATCTAATAGGTGATCTTCCTCACAGCAGTGGCACTGGCTTCAAAAAAGACATCAGGAAGCACACACCACTGAAAACAGCTGTTCAATTCTTGCACTAAAAGAAAATCATCCAAAAAGTTCCAAAAGGGTCCACCCACCCAGACACAGCTGAATTGATCTGACAGCAATAACAGCATCTGCAGAATGGGGTGACCAAGCTGTGAGACATTATTAGATCTGTTAGGGGCATACATCAGATCTGTTGATGGCATATCAGATATGTTGATAGCATATATCAGTGCCATCTTGTTTCAGCTTCCACAGACCAAATCGTTGATATGGCAACACTCTTCTATCCAGCAAAGCTCTCATCACTTCGGATTCTTCGCTGTATGCGCTCCAGAGAAGGGGAAGGGGTCACCACCCAGGAATTCTGATGGTGTTGCACTTATTAAGGCTTGTTTCAATCAGGTTATTTCAGGGGTTTGTTAAACAACTCATGGACAATAGCCCCTCCTTCCAAAAGACAGCCAAGTGGCTGTGGAATAGGAAAACTCTGACTTCTGTCCAACCAACAGGAGTTTGTTTTGTTGGTCTGAGAACACACTGAATAGCAAGGAAGCCAAAGTAAACGAGAAGCCCCTCCGAGCTCCAGCAAATCCAGGTCTTCAAGGGTCTGGAGGGCCCTGTCATTCAACATTATTGTATTACTATTGCATGCCTGGGGAGGTTTGCTGGGGACGCCCGAGCTTTGAGAGCAGAGCTAGCTGTCAGCACTTTAGATAACACTTAGGGAGCCTGCATGGAGCCGCCTGCACAATTGTTTGGGAACATTCAGGATTTGTTAAAGAAATGAATAGCTAACACAGCTTGACGTGGCACGCGGGAGTAGTGGAGTCTGCATTGCCGAGAAGGGAGATATTGCTAATTCAGAGGGAGTGTTCGCAGATCCAGGCACCAGGTGCATTTGGGCCTGGCCTGGCAGAAAGCCTGCAGAACACATGCCTCGTGCATGCAGCCCACCCTGCTAGGTGGTTGGCACAAACACGTCCTAGACTTCACCTTACGTTCTCCCTGCAACTGCTGAGGCCTTCAGGCATCAGATGAGCTCCCTCCCCAGGAATGAGAGGCTGGGGGGAGCAGTTGTTTTTTCTCCCCATTGGTACAGCCTCGTGCCTGTACAAAAGAATGCATCTTCCATGCCAGCAACAGTCAGGATGGAAGCTGAAGCGAGCACCGAGCTCCATCATTTCAATTACTTCAGAACAGGGAGGGGAGAAGTGGGGAAGTCGGCAGACTAATAGCAGACTTTCAGCTCTCAATCATTTGCTTCTAAAAAGCCACATTTGTACTCTATTCTGAGTCTCTTGCGGCAGCAGGCTCCAGCTCTTTAAACTCAAATGGTGCTTAAAATTAATTCTGTTAACTGATGAAAGAATTCTGACTGATGAATTACATTTCTCGGTTTTGCTAAAGGAACGTTTGCTGATGCCTTCCCCTGCAATGTCGGCACCTGCCTTGTGTGGTGACCTCATCATTTATGTTCTTCATAGGTTGAAGAGAGACAGAAACTTATCTCAGAGACACTGGGAGATGCTTCAGTTAATAAATAGCATCAGTGAAGGTAACAATGGTGAACATGATCCCAGAAGCAAAGCATGTCCTTGCTACTCAGATCATGAGACTCAGCTAAAAATGCAGACCAGTAGACCTTCTGAGAGCTATACTGGTTGGGCTTTGGGGTCATCCTTCTTCCAACTCTTCATGGAATACTTTGTCACCAAGATTCTCCAAGTGGAGGTTAACTAGGATCTTGGTCTCACCAGAATACTTTCCAGTTGCTACTCACCCTACATCTTAGGTATATATAGTGAGTTATAGACATTATGTAGGGGCATTTGGAGTTCTGTATGGATTCTCATTCTCTTGCGCCTGCATTTATAAAAAGACTAATGTGAGTGAAGTGTCCTTTGCAGACATCTTTGTGAATGTGTGGCAGGGAGATCACTGATGAGGGGAAAGACGTGCCGTTTACCGAGCCCTATGCACAGATGGAGAGGTGGGAGATGTTGATGCGGATATTGCCCCTTTTTTATTTGCACTGGCAACATGTAAGTGTGGTCCCAGACACATCTGTGGACTTCTCTCCTTTACACTGCCCTGCTTCCTTTCAGCTCCTGTCACCAGGAATTTCTCCGTCCTGCAGGGCCTCTTCACCAACTGTACTTCTCCAGACCTCCCCACTGCCTCTCCTGAGTAGCACCAGTGCTCAGCAAGTAGGCAGTGGCTTGGGAGTCCAGGCCCATTGAGCACCCATAGCTGTGGAACAGAGGCCTTGTCTCCCATCCCCACAGGCCTGGCTTGGGCAGTTCCTCCTCTTTATCTTTTGCTTTTCCTCCTTTCTTCTTTTCACGTACCTCCTCTGACCTTTCCTTTTCCCCCTCCTCTGCTTTCTCCCCTTTGTCCGCAGCCCAGGAGGTGGGTTAGGATTTGATGGCAGACTCTCCTGTCAACCCCAGCACCCTACCGGGCCAGATCTTGTCCTTGGATGCCCTCCCACTGTCCAGTCCCACCCTTCCTGCCTCCCCCTTGCCCCCAAAAGCCTCGCTGCTGACTGGCAGAAATGCTTGGCCTGGGCTGCTCCAGCACTGAGTTTTCCTTGTGCTAAGGCCCAGCACCAACTAGCGCTGGCCTCAGTGCTAGCAGTACAATCCTCCTGCTGATGGGAACGTGTCTTACAGTGCTTTCACAACACCTGGCACCGGCGGTACAAGTATATTGCCAGCACAGAAGGCCCATAGGATTGGGCCCTTATGCAATACAAGGAGTTTGATACAATAAGGTTACTTACCAAAATGTAGGCACTGCTATCATGTAACATGTGCTGGTTTCGGTCCCATCCCCAGCAACTGCTATGGGAACCTACTGAAGACCTAGAATTGGAGGAAGAACATTTTTCTTCAGCCCCTTCACTGCTTTGGTGGATGTTCAGATTGCTAAATTGTGCCCTTGGGAGTCATGGCATCTGCCCAGCTGCTGATGTTGGACATGATCTGGGTAGGAGAGTACACTTTTTCCAAGTGGGTGCAGGGCTTTATATTTCTCCAATCACTCTCATTGCCATCATAGCAAAAAATGCTTCACAAAACTAGAAGTGTTCCCCTTCTGCTTGGAAAGGTATCATCTCTAGCCAAGACTGTGGTTCCCTAATGGCTCTATCCAAATCTGGAGCATTAGCCTCCCTGATTCAATTATACAGCATGTCACTCAGGTCCTTTTCCATGGTATGTCACTTGTGCCATTTAGCTGTGTGCCTCTTGGTGTCACTGGACTGAGATAAATGCTTCAAGCATGTCCCCAAAGATCATTTCTGAAACATGGTTCCTCAGCAACAATCAGTCTGGCACTGCTTCGCACACAGCAGCTCACATTGTGGTCCAGGGACAGGGCAACCCAGGAAAGAGAATACAAGCTGTCACTTCTATAGCTTTGTTGAATATGCAGTGCGACATAGTTGTACTGAGTCCCCTCAGCTGACACCTGAAAAAATAGCTGAAAAAATAGCCTAAGCTGAAACCAGAAGGCAGCTATCCTAAAGCAAGATCCAGTAACACACTTGCTAATTCTTCCTGCTTGCACATTCAGGCTGCAAAATCAATGGTGTGTCCTAAACCTGGAAAGATAAAACCTTACAGGGCACTGAATCCCAACCACATTGCCACAGGATTGACCTGTGTAAACAAAAGACTGCAGCCTCAGTTCAGCCTGCATTAATTCACTCATTCATGCATATACAAGTTCTAAGTACAGTAACCAGGTGTTTTGTCTTCTGTGAAGAGCCTTTTCTCTCTGCTTGGAGCTCTGCTGCTTATCTACTTAACTCTTGGAAGTAGCCAGGCAACGTTAATACTGGCATGCCCCAGTATCTACTGGGGTTCAATTCTTGACCACCCCCACCCCACATGGATACTGAGGATACCTTTTTAAATATAGGGAAATATCAGTGGTTTTTCTGCAACAAGGTAAAAAAGGAGATGTTATTACTTCCCCCTAACTTTTTAATAGGCATCCCAATATCCATGGTATCCATGGATAACTAAAACTATGGATACTGGAGCATGCCTGTAGTACATTTTCCTGGGATTGAATCATCAGTATACCTGGTTCATACATTGGTTGACTGCCTTTCTATTCTTTTGTTTTGGTACTTAATAATAATGCTCGTACTTACAATATACTATGTCAGTGGTTCCCATCAGTGGGTTGCAAGCCAATTTCAGGTGGGTCGCAAAGCACCTAGAGCAGCCATGTTGAAAAGATGGGAAAATGGGATGCTGGAAAGGGGGAGGGCTATGCGGTTGTTTTGTTTGTGTCAAGGTAGTAAATAGGATTTTTTCTTTTCTGATTCACTTTGGAATTGGAAAATGACAGAGGGCGCAATCCTAATCTGGAGTCAGGCCGGCACAATTAGGCTAGCAAAGTTTGGCCAGCACAAGGAGCACCGTAAAGTGTCTTTGGACCACTCTTGGAGTCAGAGAGGATGGTGCAGGTCTGTGTGCTGGCCTCTCTGAGTCCAAGAGTGGTCCAAACATACTTTACAGTATCCCTTGTGCCAGCTAAACTTTGCTGGCCTAAATGTGCCAACCTAACTCCAGGTTAGGATTGTGCCCTGAGAAATAATCAAATTTATTGCTGCATTTTTAGGAAAGGAGCAGGCTCTGCCATCATAATGACAGCACTTCAGGCCATGACATCACTTCTGATGGGTCCCAGACAGATTGTCATTCTAAAAAAATGGTCCCAGTACTCAAAAGTTTGAGAACCACTGTATTACAGTATTGACAATTGACCACAGACAGATGTCTGAATCATCAGACACTTTGCCCCAGTGTCTCTTCAAAACATATGCAATCCTTGAACTAATCAGGGAATGGATAAGTGCCAGTCAAATACCCATTCCCTACATCTATCCCATGTGGCTGCCATTTTCCCTTCTGGTCCCATCTTCTTCCTTTCTAAAGAGAATCCATTTGGTGATGCCTTGTAAATGTTGAGGCATTTTCTGTTTCCAAACAGCATTCTCAAGAAGTTAACAGTGAAAACAGTTACAGGATACCCATTGGCACCCCACCTTGGGGTCATGTGAGATGGTGCTATAGATCATTTATGCCCCATACCTTGAATGGACTGTCAGAATTTACCTCTGCAATATGTGTAGCAAAAATGGAAATTAAGGTCTCTGAACATATGCAGAGTATATTTTATTCACCATTGAGCGATCAATCTCTCTAGTATTTATATACCGCTTTTCAACACAAAGTTCACAAAGCGGTTTACAGGCAAATAGTAACATTAAAGTTAACTGGCTCCCTGTCCCAAAAGGGCTCACAATCTAAAAGAATGGAGAACACCACCAGCAACAGCCACGAGAAAGACACTGTGCTGGGGTGAAGAGGGACAATTGCGCTCCCCCTGCTAAATATAAGAGGACACCACTTGGAAACAGTGTCTCTTGCCCAGGGATTAGGAGGAAAAGTTTCCAGAGCTGTTTGTTTCAGAGCTTTTGGCCCCCACAGGCAGATGTGCCTGGTGTTTCTGAAGTTGCAGGATTCCTTAGAATGCATATAGTCATAGGGAGTGGCACAAACACTGTAGTTCACAGGACTAGCTTCATGCAATGTGCACAAGAATATCTCAGGGGGAAGGACCCCCTTTTTTTCCTAGGGTCGATACGTGTGCTTCAGATTCTGCTTTACAAATGGTCAGCCATGTGGTATTCTTCCAGCACAGCAGTTTTCCTCTCTGCACACATATTCCACTTCAAAATGCTAATTTCCCATAAAAATCATTACAGGTTTTTCAGTTTGCACCTAAATTATTTGGCATCTGCCCTTCATTGTAGAACATCCCCCTGAAATGTGCAAATTGACCAGATGTGCCTGTCAAGGATATAGACAGACTGACAGATGCCTTTGCATTTTGAATTAGGTTGATGCCAACAGCACTTGCCCACCCTGACGAAAATGCCGAGTTGGCTCCTTTTGAAAAAAGCCCGTGATTGACAGAAACACGTATACAGCTCACACCTGGAGAAGTCAGTTCTCACTCAGCCAGGCACCAGCTTAGGATGTACTGTAAGTAACAGGCAAGCTGCCTCAGGGTATGATACAGAGCAATCAAGCCAAAACCTTAGCCTACCCCCTTATCCCCACAGCCTGACTGTCACACCATGAGCTCTCTCTTCATGTCAGGTGGTAACTGCTGAGAACAGACATAGGCCCACTGCTCAGGGAGACATGGATGAAGCCCATTCTCACTGTGACCAAATGCATAAATTAAAAGGGCAAATCTGCTGATCAGCAAGAAGAAACTCTGGATTTGCAAGGATGCCACTGTTAACATGGCCATCTAGAGAAGGTACAGGTGCAGTTAGCAAGACAAGGCCTGTACACAGGGGTCCTGCTATTCAGTCCCCATTAAGCCCCCACACCCAATGCAATACAGTTGTATTGGTGTAATGCAACTGCAGTTAGCTTCTATGTTTGCAGGGCCATGGAAAACTGTTTCCATGGCCCTGCAAACATAGGAGCTAACTACAGTTGTAATACACAATTTTATTGGGAGACCACTAAGGGAGCAGGGAACATGGGACAGAAATTACATATGCTTTCTGAATGTGACATCATGACCTGCATGCTCTCAGTAGGTGAGGACCCAGGCTGGAAGACAGTACATTTACAGAAGGCACAGCTATTATCCCTGAACTATGGATAAATCCAGGGTCAGCCAAGGGCTACCAAAGCACTTGCATCAGGCATTGAGCTGGGGCACATGGCAAATGAGCAATCACCTGCCCTAACCATTGTCCCATCCCCTTCTTGCTTGCTTTGGGGGGGGGGGAGCCTTCTCTTCCAGAGCCACTTCATCTAAATTGTTCCATTCCCAAGATCCTCCCTGCTGCCAGTTTAGAAGAAGCTATGCTGGAGGAAAATGAAGGATGCTGGCTGGTGTGTGCCTTGGGCACAGGGTTATGGCACTGATCAGGGGCTGTTGGTGTTTTCACTAATGTAGTATACTCAGGAGAGGATAATTTGGCACTGTATTGAGTGCCTGATAATCTTGGGCCATCCCTGGATATATCCATACGGCTCTAAAATGTGTGCCCAAGACAGCTATTCCAGTGTTTTTAATTGCTGCTGTTCCAATACGTCAGATGAGTCAGACCATGTTGGTTTTCTGCCAGTCTATATTCAGTGCTCATTTTACTGGGGGAGGCAGAGGGGAGCTGCCCCCATTCCATATTGTGGTGGCCTCCTTAGCTGCTGTTTTAGAAGGCTACAGAAGACATGATTTAGAAGTTAGCCCCTGCTAACTGGGCAAGAGGCATTTTTTCAAGTGGTGTTCCTCTTATATTTAGCAGGGGGAGAGTAATTGTCCCTCTTCACCCCTGTGCAGTGTCTTTTCTAGTGGCTGTTGCTGGTGGTGGTCTTCATTTTTTATATTGTGAGCCCTTTTGGGACAGTGAGCCATTTAACTTTGTTGTTGTTGTTGTTGTTGTTGTTGTTGTTGTTGTTGTTGTTTGCCTGTAAACCACTTTGTGAACTTCGTGTTGAAAAGCTGTATATACATACGACTGATTGATTGATGATTTGATTTGAGGATAAGTCAGAGGATGGGGCTTGTAGATGTAAGGGCCCCTCCACATTTCCCCCCATAATTTGAGTACTGCATACAGCTGGTTTCAATTTTTGACTGGTCCAGAGATGGGTATAACTTGATCATGAGGTGAACTGAACATTCCATATCAGATTGCAACTCTGGGGAACAATTATGGGGTGCTAAACCTTTTGTTCAAAATATGCCATTCTTGGACTCAAACTACACTAGCTTAACAATCCTGCAGCAGTGACTGGGAAGAAGCATCTCAGAGATCGGTCTGGGGATATGCAATGTGTACAGTAGTCTAGACGGGTTGCTCTGGGGAAGCTGCGTCTGGTCCAATTTCTCTAGGAAGGTTGTCAGATCAAGAACCAAATTTGAATCTTGTAGGTTTACAAGTCCACCTCATAGGATTGGCAGTCATACCCAACAGAAGGGTGTGAAGGCTTGCCTCCCAAAATCCACCTATGGAGCCACACTGCCTGTTTAGCACTTGTGCCTAAAGTGAAGCGAAAAGTGAAATAATCCCTCCAAGTCCTGTAGTTTGCCAGGCCTGATTACAACTGTAATTGGGTGAGACGTGCAGTGCAATCCTATGGACCGTGCAGTGTCAGTGCAATGGGGGTTGCGCTGATGCTGCGCGCTTAGCGCAGAGCCGGGGGCACCAATCGGCACCCCCTGTTGCGCCTGCGCAGCGCTTCCCTAGCATCAGCCAAAGCCGGCCAGTGCAAGGGAGGCACCATGACGGGGTGGCACTGGGATTGGGTGAGGGAGGGAGAATGTAGGTGGGGGGAAGGTGCGACATGGGCAAGCTTGGGAAGTGGCCATACGGCTGCATCCTAAGCCTGTTTGGGAGGCCACGCGGCCCCAATTTGAGCTATTGGGATCTGCGCCAGCGATGGAAACTGGTAATGAGGATCCGGAACGCTGGGCGGGACTTACGTGTGATTGGCTGCCCGTCCGTTTTGTTCCTCGGCTGCCCTGGCCTCGGCAGGGCGCCTGCTTGCCGGGGGGGGTGGGGGGGCTCGCCAGGTGCCTGGGCGAGCAGCGGTGGGGCACGCCAATGGGGGCAGCCCCCCCCCGAGGCCAGGGCAGCCACGGAACGGAACAGACGGGCTGCCAATCATGCGTAATTGCTGACGGGCAAACACGGACGGGCTGCTGCCCAGCGTTCCAGATCTTCTTTACCAGATTCCATCGCTGATCTGCACCTGTTATTTAGCACATGCTCCCTTGCTGTGGGGGGCTCCAGCCTCCCCCCCACCCAGTATTGGATATGGCGCTGGCTGGCCGGCTGTGCCATTCCAGTGCTGGGTAGGGTTGCGCCCTGAGAAAAAGTACCCCATATTTCCAAGCCAATCTTTATCAGACTCCTGTTCTCTATTCTGCTTGTTTTTTTGACCCAGGATATTCTGCTCAACCTTATTCCTGGCCCTGCACTCTGACCATAGCATAGCCTGAACAATATGCATGTCTGCCGTGATTTTGAGGTACTTCCCTTCTTGCTGCTGCTGCTAGACCAGGAGAGAGAAATAGAGAAGCAGACTAACTAGGTAAGATGGTTAACCCTACTAGACATTTAAAAATTCCTCTTTTCCTGTTCCCATGATACCTAGGAACCTAAGAGAATGCCACCTGGATTACCAAGCAATTACTATTCCTGGATTGCTCCATCACATTGTAAAAAAAATACAAGGGGGAACAAGCCTCACACACTTACAGCCCGATCCTGAACTGCCTAACTGCCGCAGGCCAAAACGCTACCGCTGCATCCAGCAGCAGTGAGGCAGCCGCTGGAGTCTCCCCAGGAGAAGGGGAAGTTCGTCCCCTTCACCTGGGGAACGTTCCGTCACTCACAGTGGAGCTCCTCAGCTCACCGCCAGCTATTTTGCCAGCGGTGAATCGAGCAGCCCCATGTCAGGTTGCCCAACGTCGAGCAGCCCCATGTCAGGTTGCCCAACCCACCGCCGGGGATAAAATCCAGTGGTAGAAGCCACTGCCTGGTCTCACCCCCTTGCAGCCGGCTCCTCTCCTCCCCCCTCCCCAAATGGGCTTACTGGCTGCGGGCACTGCTGGAGTGCAGGCCTGCAATCCTAACCAACTTTCCAGCACTGGGGGAAGGGGAATGCAGCTCTGAAGAAATGGAACAAACATTCCCTTCCCTTGAAGAGGCCTCCGTGACCGCCCCCCAACTGCAGGATGCAGCACCTGCCCCATTGGCACAGCTATGTCAGTGCTGGAAAGTGGTTTAGGGTTGTGCTGTTAGCCAGGGTACATTTTTCTCACTAGCAAGATTGTGTTTCCCAAAAGAACAAGGCCCCCTGTCACAGAAAGCAGATAAGGACAAGAGAAGCCCATGAAACATTCATAGATATAATCAAGCATTAGAAAAAATGCTCGAAGTCCTTACCAGTGTTTAGGATTTTCCTAGTTTAAAAGCTGTCAGATGGTGGTAATCAGAGTACTGTATGCTACTTGACATACAAATGTCTGGATCAGTCAATAGACCAACGAAGTGTCAACATGCTTGTGTTACTATTTGAGATAATAGGAAAAGATACCAATAAAAACAAAGTGTTGCCTTTTGGATATCAGAGAATCAAATTGCTACTCAACCATAACACTAAGAGCGCAATCCTATACTGTGCTGGAATGGTGAGGCCAACGGGCCTGCGCTGTATCCAGTGCAGTATATGGAAGGCTGGATCCTCCCCAGCGCAGGGGCATGTTCGTGCCCTTGCATGAGGGGAGGGACCAGCCCCCCAATGCGCTCCTCGAATCTGTGCCTGCTAAATTGCAGGCACAGATAGGAGGAGGTTGCACAGCCCAAACTGGGGCCATGTGGCTTGGTGAACAGATCTAGCATTTGGCCTTATGGTCTAGGATTCGGCCGCATCCAAGCCTCCGCCCCCAGGCCACACGGCCCCAATTCAGGCCGCTCGGCTTCCTTGGCTCTGCACCTACTATACTGCAGGCACAGATCCAAGTAACCCATAAGGGAGGCTGGAGTCTACCCTGGGGCAAAGGTGAGAACCCAGGGAGGGTCCCCAGCGTTCGGAAGCTGCACTGGATTTAGTGCAGGACTGCCGGCCTTGCTGTTCCAGCTCAGCATAGGATCGCACCCTTAGAGAGGCCCCATCTGCACCAGTTGTTCCAATCGCTGCCGTAATCGCTCCCTATAATTTGAGCCCAAAGAATATTGGAAGAAGTGATAAATTACACATACACACATGCAGAACATCTTTTTGTCACCAATAAATAACCACTGCAAGCTGCAACACATGAATTCTATGAGCTTAGCTTTCATTGTTTTTTTATGTGGCATATTTTATTTATCACAGTTTCTCTGAGGTTTTATGGTTGATTGGTATGATACCTTCTAAGCTACTTTGAGCCATTGAGAAAAGTGGGGCAAGTGTCTAAATCAAATAGTGACATCAGTCTGGGATTAGGGCAAAAGCCTACCAACTCAGGAGGATAAAACTTCCAAACAAGCTTGAGATTCTCTTTTAAGAAATTAACCGCTAATTGATGATGAGGGGATGAAGGAGATGGCACCAAAGGGCCTGGCACATCGCTACGAGGATGTTGCTGAAACCCTCAATGGAGCAGAAAAGAAAAGCTCATGCTAAAGCCCTGCAAAGTGTTTGCAATGTTATCCTAAACGTACCTCATGCAAAATTGCATTTGTTTCCAATCTGCTTCTCTAATATTTGCAGGTTTCCCTCATTTTCAATTTCAGGAAAGAGTGTTCCTCTACTCCCCGCACTGTGTATGTGGCAGAGCCCCAGAGCTATTTATATGGTAATTGATTTGTCCTGCCAGCCTCTGTATCATGACCACAGGGTCAAGTCATTATTTGCATTATCCCAGGTGGGGCATGACTGAAGGTCTGTTCTCATGACCTCCAAGTGCTTGGCTTTCAGGCAGTTCCTGCTGACCTTAGCTGTGTTGCTCTGAATTGCGCGGTTTGTATGAATACTGACACAGTGTGCAGAATCTGGCACAGGTTGGCATTGGCATGACTGGCTCAATGGAGCAAAAAAAAAAAAAGCTACCCTGGAGTAGCTCTGCCGTGCTGAGCCTTGCGCTGTGAGAACAGGCCTGATGGAATGTTGTGCCTGATTTGGGCGAGACCCAAAGAGGAGACAGCAGAGGCCAGCTTGCTCAAGGCTGATGCAAAAGTCTCAGAGGCCAATTCACCTGCTCCTGAAAGGGATGCCAATGTGTCAGGCTGTGCATAGGTGAATCACATGCTGGAATGCATTCCTAAGTCAGTCTTCCTGCACACATGTAGTTAGGCTGGAAGTCTGCTCCTCCACCACAATGTGTTATTTTTGCACATGCAGGAGGTTTTAATGTATGGACACTTTAAGACTTGCAGCCCCCACATTGATTGTACTGTATACCTTTGGTAAACATTTGAATAGGCTCTCAGCAGCCTTTTCCCACTCTTTTACAATAGGCAAAATTGCAGTTTTGGGCATCAGTATTCAGGACAAGGCCCACAGATGCTTTTGTTGTACTCCTCCAGGGGGGCTAACAGATGCCTTTCCTTATTGGGAGTTTTTTTCTTCCCCTCCCTCAATCCAAGTAACAATGTCCTGTCCTGTCTGTCTCCCCTCCATCCCCTTCCACATTTTCCCCAGCTGCCTTCACTCCCACATGTAAAATGCAACTCTCAGGAGAGTAGGAAATTATCTCCTAGCCACCACAGCAGTCACAGCAGGGAGAAAATGCAGTGCTGCTGTAGCCTTTAAGGATTCCAGGGAGAGCAGGGCTGCAGCCAGAAAGGACATGCTGCTGAATGATGAAGCACCATCCACAGGTGTAGAGATGGCCTGGTGCCAACCTGAGGGACTTGGCAGTTGGACACTGGAACTGGAACTGTAGGAGACAATGAAGAAAAGCATTAGGAAAGGGGATTTTAAATGCTAACATAGAGCGCAATCCTAACCTGGAGTTAAGCAGACACAGTTAGGCCAGTGAAGTTTGGCCAGCACAAGGGACACTGTAAAGTATGTTTGGACCATTCTCGGAGTCAGAAAGGCCGGCACACAGAGGTGCACCATCCTCCTTGACTCTGAGAGTGGTCCAAATGTGCTTTACAGTGGCCCACGTGCCAGCCAAACTTTGCTGGCCTAACTGTGCCAACCTAACTCCAGGTTAGGATTGCGTTCTGAGTCTAACAACAACTTGTGAGGCAGATTAACCATGAGGCTGAAAAGAGAGCGACTTATTCAAGGCTGCCCAGTAACTATAACATTTTATCCTGAGTTTTCTGCTTCCAAACCCTACACTTTTGCCACTGCACCAAACTGACTATGTCGCTACTGTTCATTTTCTCCCTGTCTTGCAGCTGTTAAAAGAGGCCTCCTTCCTGCCCCAACATGCTAACCTTATTCTAAGAATATCCCCAAATTTGAGATTAGAACAGCAAGGCAGAGGTGGAAGGTGCTTTTCAGGAACAGTTATTTGATGTGGACAAACAAGCTGAGCCACATAGCCAAGCAGAGAGTAAAGGAGAGCATGTCAGTATTACAAAAGGTCACTGTGACACCTGCCTCCCATTGCCCTGAAGGAGAAGCATTGGCCTCAACCTATTGAGCAAGCTGGTTATATAACAGCAGATAGGGTTGCCACTGGATTCCTGGCATAGGCTTTTTAATTGTATGGCAGGCAGAAATTCAACAAGTGCAACTTGCGCTATAATTGCATAGCCATGCCAAGAAGAACAGGCAGCTGCAGACATCTTTTGCACATCATGCCCATGTTGAAGGTAGGGAACTGGTTTCTGGGGCAAAAAGTAATACTGATAGCAATACACAGCCCAAATGGATAGCAAGCAGGATCATTGGAGCAAAGTGCCAGAGAGTGAAGAGGAAAAGAAATGCTACTGCTTCAAGTGAGTCAGGGTCATCATCATTTGGGTAGATGGCCATGCAGGGCAGTGTTGCAATCAACGTCTAGAGGTATTCAGACAAAGGCCAAGCAAAGAAATAGAGGCAGCATAAATAACATGCCAATTACATAAATAAATAACATGCAACTGCCAATTTCAGCACAAGGTCTCAAATCGGTGAGGTTTTGCATGTAATCTGTGGTCTTGGAAATGTCAAGTGTGGTTAGATGGTGCTAAAAACATATGCCAAAATTACAGCACAATAATAACTATTGCAGTGCAGTCTTATTTATGTCCTCCACCAGTGTAGTGAAGGCTGCACCAACCTAGAGTACTGTTCCTGTTGCAAAGGTGCTGTAAAGCACAGTTGTGATGACATACTAAACAGCACCAACCAACAGGCCTGTGCTGGTCCACCAGTGCTGCATCCAGGCTGCTGGTGGAAGAAGTGCAAAAAAGCAATGAGCAGCATCAGGTTTGGGGAGGGTGGAACAGAGGCGGGGAGGGGGTGTTTCAGGGTGGGGGAGAATGGAATGGGGACAGATCAGGCCGGGGAGGGGGAGATTTGTGGAGGAGGCCTCTGTCCCAGGCATGAATGCCCTACACAGTGGTTCCCAAACTGTGGGTCAGGACTCACCAGTGAGTCGCAAGCCAATTTCAGGTGGGCTGCGAAGCATATACAGCAGCCATCTTGAAAATATGGGACGATGGGATGCTGGAAAGGGGGAGGGCTGTGTGGTTGTTTTGCTTGTGACAGTTGTAAATAGGTTTTTTTTTATTTCTGATTCACTTTGCTATTGGAAAATGCTTGAGGAATAACCTAACTTATTGCTGCCTTCTCAGGAAAGCAGCAGGCTCTGATGTCACAGTTGTAGCACTTCAGACCATGACATCGCTTCAGTTGGGTCCCGGACAGATGGTCATTCTAAAAAGTGTGACCCAGTGCTAAAAAGTTTGAGAACCACTGCCCTACAGGAACTAAAAATTAGGAGCAGCTGAATGCACTGATACTGTTTTAAAATAAACACACAGACCCCAAAACTGTGGTTTCCAATAATTTGAGCACCTAAGCCTCATCTTTTAAGACAACATGCTCTGAGGGAATAATTACAATAACTGGAAAATACATTTATTTTATCCATGAAGAAGGTGGTATTCTGAAATTTGCTAGGCTGGCAAGTAAATTTTAAGTGGGTTTTTTCATGCTCTGCCTCCTTCTTTTCGTTTTCATGTCCCTGTCACTCATGAGGCAGTCACTGTTTTTGGAAAGATCGATTTAAACGTTAAATAAACCAAAACTATGATGCAACAGATGTCTTCAAGCTGATTTCTCTCAACTTTTGAGAGATGGAATTGAGTCGGGATGTGAAATAACAAGATATCTCAGCCATTAGTCAAAGCAATATAAGATATCAGAGTTGTGTATTTGTCCTGTTTTTGTATCATTAAGAAAAGGTGGGCAACAAGAGTAACAATAACACACTTCCTGTATGAGAGTAATCAAAGAGCACAGGCTGAGGAAAGCATACTTCTCCCCTGCTGCCTGGTTGCCCTGGGCAAAGTTCCTTGTTCAATACTTCTCTGTTCCCCAATTGCTTCAGAAAAGGGAATCAGTCACACAATCCCAGCTGCTGCTGCCATCACCAAGCAATTTAGTAGTGGCATCATAGCGAATGACTCCACACCTGCTGCCAATCAACTGCCTGCGATTGCTTTGCAGCAAGGGCTTGCATAATCAGCAGCTCTGCAAGGTGAGGGGACAAGGTGCTAATGAGCCCAACAAGCTACTAATGAGGCAGCACTGCCAAAGTACCCCTTTGGCCTTAGGATAGCACTTAACCGTCTGGGCTCTGCTTGGAAGGTGTTGGCACGTACCAAAGTCATGGCCATCCATCCAGCTAGGGGGCACCACATGGCTATACAGCAGCAAACAACTAATGAGAGGATTTCCTCATCTATGTGTACAGTCTCAGGTGCATTCCTCCTATGTGGCCACCTGGCCCTTAATGCAAGTGCTTACCTGCACGGCTTTGCTTCTTTTTTTTCTTTTGCAACATCCGTGCCTGTGCGTAAGTGGGTAAAAATATCCCCACTGGAAACTCTTGTTCAAGATTGTGTAGATCTTCCAGTGCTTCAGATTTAATTTTTTCCAGGCACATTTCAAATGTCTCATAATATTCATGTTTATTCATGAATGTTTGTGCAATTATAAGACAGCCTCTTAAAGCTCAGTAGGGGGAAAAACACATTTTTTCCCTAAGAGCACCTTACAAAAGAAAACTCATGTGATCAGTTAAGTAAGTTTTCTAGGACTAACCAATGTTCATAAACATGCAAGCTTATAAGCTTTAACAGAAACAAGGTGATAGATAAGCCTAACAGTATAGTATAATCCTAAGCATGCTTTATCAGAAGTAAGTATTGCTGTTGTTAGCTAAGTGGTGCATAGAACTACAGCCAAATCCTATGCATGATTATTAATTCAGTGGTATTTATTCCCTATGCATAGGATCACAGCCACAGTAAGCAGAACTGACTTTGCAATTGATGTTCCTTTATTTTGCATCCCATCCCAGCACCAGGGTTCTTCCCAACAATTAGAAGAGTCTGGTTCTTGTTCTTCTTCACATTCCTTTTCCATCAAAAGCTCATACAGTCAAAGGATATTACTATTAAGAGGAGGATGGGGCGATTGAATCAGCTGCACCCACACTGTTGCAGGGCAATGGATTTATCAGAGGGCACTGTGTACTTGACAGTGTTCATTTCTGACCTGCTCTGTTAATGGGTCTGACAAAGGATGGAGACCAAGGAAAAGGAAAAAGCAGAATGCACTTTCCCAAGTAAGGAGAGACACAGGAAATTAGAAAAGACTGCAGATACAAAGAGAGCCATGACCCATTCATTAACGTGTCAAGAACAATGTAGCACAGAACAACATAAAGATCAGCAGGTGACAATATAATTCTGGATGTTGAGATATAATCATAAGCTCCAGCATGCAGCTCTTAGGCTGTTTCCTTGCTATTCATGTGCGCAAGCAGGCTCCTACCAGTTCACAGTTTGTTTATCAGGATTACATTTCAATTAAAGCAACAGAACTGAAAAACAGCATTACATGGAGAAAAAAGTGCATGGAGGGGCAAAGAAGGGAGACTGTCAGGATTCCAACATGAAATTGAGTTTATATTAGCAAACCATTGTTGTTCATTGCTCATTGATAATAGGAACAAGAGGGAAACTAGTACCAACAGCCAAAAATTTATTAGGCAGCTGCTGGAGAGGCCAAGAGCAATGGGGTGAAGAGCAAAATGATAAAAGAACATCTGTCAAATCTCACCCAACCTCTTGTCTAGGTAGAGGCCTGGGGTAAGCATGCTGGAGAGTTTCAAAAGGAACTTGAAAGGTGATCCCTCACTTCCCACAAACACCTGTGTGGGCAAGGGGATGAGCTCCCTTCCCTATTATCTATTAAAAAGAATGGGAAGGGGGGTGCTGAGGGTCTACGAATCAGTCCATTGAACTATTCAGCCACATTTCTCACACTTTCCAACATACAGTAATGTGGGGTTGTTGTTTTTTAACTCTGGAGTAATGCAAATTGGGTCCAGGCCAGTCAGTTCTGTATTTTTGATGAGATGGGTTAAACATGGTGTGTCCTTTTTTCTCTCCCATTAGCGCATTTTAAAGCCTCCCTGTGTTTTCTGTAGATTTGCTGTTCAAAGCAAGTGTTGTTGTTTTTTACCCAAATAGTTTTTCATGGCGTATCTCCACATGAAGTTAATATTAAAGTCATTTGTTAGTTATGAAAACATGGCTCCCAAATGATTATGATAAAGTGTTCTGTGGTGTTCACGCCTGTCTGTCCCTAGCCCTGTTCAGATGCTATGTGCCTGGCTCCTCTCTCAATGATTGCTGGGAGCCTAGGCAAAGCCTCGCCGCCGCCACTCCCATCTACCATCAACCCTCTGATGGTGCATTAGGACCACAACTGCCACTGGTACTGAGAGCATAGGGATGGGCCTTTGTCCAGTATCCAATCTGGCCAAGAGCTGATGTACTTCATATGCTACACCCCCTGCTGTCTCCGGGTGTGGTTTATGAATGAAGAGGGCAGCCCTGAACCCAGGGCCATTTCCCTGCCCCCCATAATTTGGAACAATTGGCAGCATTTCAAACCATGAGAAGAAAGTTCAGCACTGCTCCCCTAAGACCAATACTGTAATTATGAAGCACATCAGCTATGAAGCACATCCGCTCCAAGGAGTTTAGCTAACTATGTATTCCCAGTCCCTCTGTATCTGAGGGACTTCCCCTCCATTTGTGTTGTCTCTCTCTCTCTTGCCTAAGAGATTGTGAGACCTTTTTGGGCAGGGCCTGCTTTGAACTTGAATATTACAGTCCCACTTATGCCTAGCTCAGTGCTGGATCAGTGCAATGTTTGCACAGTGGTAGACTATGAACTGCTAGTACTAGATATAGGTAATAAAACGATATGTTTTTGAAACTGAAAACCACAATCTGACTTTTGGACTTTATTATTAATAATAACTGTCGTGAGCAGCATTGCCTGTTCTTTGTTCTTTCTTTTCTTTTTTCTTTTTTTGCAGGGTTCCTGCACTTTGAATAGCTTGATTGCATGCAGAAATTCAACAAGTTAGTGCTTTCCCAAATGCCTATCTCCAGGCTGGGAAAAGCTGTTTGTGCTTTGAGGACAGAGGAATCCCAAGATAACTGTATCCAGTATGTAATATAGAACAAAGCTCAGGAAACATCAGCAATGCTGTGTGCTCCATATTAAAAGTATATCTGAAGTAACTTAGCAGCAGTAGAACACCAACCCAACCTAAAGTGAATTTAGTACCCATAATGGCAAATTCCTATTTCTCAGAAAATTATGTCCATTCATTTGTTCTTAAACCAACTACCATGACGAAGTTTGAAGAGTAGTTATACACTTTCCATATCTCATTAGAAGGCTATTAGGCATTTCCATCTCCCATTAGGTAGTTGACTGCATGGCTGCCTGCTCAAGGGAACATCTTAGGGGCAAATTCATTTGACAAACTGTAGAACTAAGTAGGCTCCAATATCATTGTGATCTCAGATCATTATCAGTTGTGCTGGTATTTCAGGAATGTGAACAGAAAGTCAAACCTTTTATTTAGCAGCAGAGCTCCCCAAAGAGGGACGCGTTCCAAGGAAGGTTTGGCTGGTGCTCTAGTTACAGCCGTACTTGAGTCAATAAAACCTGACCATGGTGGTCCATGCCTTAGTGACTTAAAAGTCTGGATTACTGTAATGTGCTGCACAAGGATCTGCCCTTGAAGATGTAAAACAATATTGGAAGCTGCAATTAGTGCAGAATGTGGCAGCCAGGATGGTTACTGGCGCTAGTCAGTTTGATTATGTTGGACAACTGCTTTGGCTACTGCACTGGCTGCCCATTTGCTTTTGGGCCCAATTCAAGGTGCTGGTATTTACTTTTAAAGCCCTTCCAGGTTATCTGAGGGACTCTGGTCTGACCCTCTTAGGTCATCGGAGGGGGCTCTCTTACAAGTGCCACCTTTATCCCAAGTTAGAGGGATGGCAGTGCAAGGGCAAACCTTCTCTATAGTAGCATCTCAATTATGGAATTCCCTTCCAGGGGAATGAAGAGCTTCCCCTCCCTTAAGGCCTTCTGGCAGGGGCTCAAAACATTTCTGTTTTATTTGGCATTTGAGTTATGCTTTGTTATATGTCCTCTGATGTATGTGTCTCTGTAAAAATGCTGTGGTCTAAATAGTTGTGTCCTCCCAATGGTTTTATTGTTCTTATCAATCAGTCAATCAATCAATCAATCGATCGATCAATCAATCAATCAGTCAGTCAGTCAGTCAGTCAATCAATCAATCAATCAATCAATCAATCAGTATTTATATACCGCTTTTCAATACCAAGTTCACAACATGAAGTTTACAGGCAAATAAAAATAAAATTGTGATGACTTTATTGTTTTACATATTGTACATTTTAGTGTGGTATTTGTAAGCCACCTTGAGCATTTGCTTTGACATGGGCAAAGTGGGATATACATATTTTAAATACATCAACAAATACTGGGAGAGAAAGTGCACAGTATCATAAGATGATGGAAGATGTCTTGTCCAGTCATAGCTACCGTGACAAACCTAAAGCAGCACTGAATCAGACGGCAGCGTGGAATCCAGCAGCAAGATGATATTCTGTGCTGATAACTATGAAATGCACAAACCAAATGGAAATAAATAAATAAATATTTTGAAAAGTATAATGTTTAAGGCTGTTTCTGCACCTTCTCTTTCAGCTGCTGTAAAGTGACAAGAAGGTGAAATTACTGTGAGACCGTATAGACAAGAAGTAACTTACTGTGTGTTGACCCGAGACTATCTCGGCTGAATGTAGCCATTCAGACCCAGTGAATACAAACATACAAATCAATAAACATTGTCCCAGGCTGCAGTATATCCTGCCTGACAATGAGAGATGCCAGCTCTGAAGCCATTCTTGCTCTCTGCCTGAAACCTCGAACACTAAACCAAGAAGCTGACGAAGAGGGGAGGGAAAGAGCAGGAAACACAGCCTGAACATGCTCAAAAAGCAGTTTTTAGGGCACAACCCAAGGCCCTGCGTTGGGCCAACGCTAGCTGCTAGTATCAGCCCAACGGCAGCTGCACTGTTGCAAGAGTGCTGACTGGCACCCTCATGCCGAAACTGCTGCTGTTGGGCTGACGCTGGCAACAGTGTCAACCTAACAATGCCGTCCGAAGCCCATGCTGGCAGAAGAGCATTTTTGGGCATTCCTTGGGAGGTGGGAAGGCATTTCTGGGCCAGGGGTGGGCGGGGAAGTGTGCCGGCCCAGGGAAGGGATGAAGCTGGGATGCAGCAGTTAGGAGCCCATGGGGGCAGGTGGCGCCTACCCTGGCGTAAGGGCACAAACATGCTCCTGCCTGCCCCAAACTTGTGTCGGATACAGTGCAGGCCCACGAGCCTGCTCGTTCCAGTGCAAGTTAGGATTGTGCCCTTACTTATATAGAATGGCACCATGGTGATTCTGTAGGGAAGGGTTGGCCAAACATGCTTAATGTAAGAGACACATACAATAAACTTTAGATGTTTGAGAGCTGCAAGAGAGATGTTTGCAAGCCACGATATTTAAGAAGCATTTAAATTCTTAAATATATTTACTCACCGTGGTTAAACGATTCAACTTGTGCTTTAATCCATTGGACTCTCAGTTTATACCTGGTAAATAATTATGCCTGAAAAATTTTTATGTACTTTTTACGTTAATTGTGATGCAAAAAGGAGCTCAGCCAACATATTTCTAAGAGCTGCACATTATATGTCAAAGAACCACATGTGGTTCACAAGCCACTGTTTGCCTCCTCTGCTGTAGGATAATACGCTGCTCAAAACAATAAAGGGAACACTTACACAACACATCC
>JAJKFI010000055.1:2934514-3008496 GCA_029204185.1 Lerista edwardsae
GATTTCACAGAAGTGTGATTGACTTGGAGTGACATTGTGTTGTTTTAGTGTTCCCTTTATTGTTTTGAGCAGTGTATATTATCCTAGCCACATTTTCTAGCCACTAATCACAGAAACTCATGCCAGGCAGCCAATTCCCCTGATAAGTCAGGGCACAGAGCCTGCTGGACTGATGGGCACTGGAAGTGGCTACCCAGCTTGAGTTTCTGCAATGATCAGCCGCAATAAGTGGAGGCTGCGGTGCAGAATGGAACCCTTCACCACAGCTGCGCACAGACAGGTAAGCTTGGGATGCAGCAGGCTGTGGTTTGGAGACTGCTACTCTAGCAGGATATTGATGTGAGGAGCCATATGAGCAGAAGTGACTGCCAGACCAAGATCAGAGAGTGTGTGTAGATTTAATGGGCAACATTCCTGATATAGAATCTTCAGAAAACTCCAAAACTTCTGAAGCTGATTTTTTCACAACTGTAGCTTTGAAGCTCATGATGACTTTTTTCCTTCAATTTATAACACAAAAATGCATAGTTGTTCATCATTAGTTGCAGGGGACTAAGATACTTGCTGTCTATTCCAGACAATTCTTCTATCATGAGCATATTGTGCTTTCCCTAGAGAAGCTGCAACATGTTGTCACTAACAAAATTTCTCTCCTTGTGGCGGACCCACCTGAAGAGTGGACTGATGCAGCTGCTTCAAGCAGTGACCTGGGGGAGGTGATGCATTGGCAGGGGTTGCCGGTCACTGGCTGTCACCTCCCTCGGCCATCAGATCTGCCCTTGGGTGGGCCAGCCCAGGAACGGGGGTTGGAGCTCTACCCTCGGCATGGTTGGCCCTGCATGGGCTGCTTGGATTTGTGCCAGTGATGTTGATGGTGCAGATCTGAGTAGCCCCATAGGGGTGCCTGGGGCTTTACCTGGGGTAAGGGGAAAATATTACCCTGAGGTGGCCTCCACCTGGAACAGGTGGCCTGCACTGTTCTAGCACAGTATAGAATTGGGCTGCCCATCTCTCAATGCTGTGGGAGAAAAAGCAGTTGCAACTATTTTTAGTTGCAACTATTTTTATGTTTTATTTTTAATATTGTTTTTAATTATTGTTTTTTAAATGATGGAATTTTATTGTGTTTTAAATTTGTAATGCCGCCTTGAGTGCCTTCAGGCAGAAAGGCGGGGTAGAAATTTAATAAATAATAATAATAACTAGCCATTTTACTAGTGGGTCCTGTCCAGTAGTGTCATTCAGTAATGATCAGACGGAACGCGAGGCGGGACTTACCCCTTGATTGACAGGGAGCCCGTGACGCATCGCCGCCTGCCTTTCCGCCGCGGGGGCTTATTCCGGGTGGCGCGCCCCTCTGCAGCCCTCCTCAGCACCCAGCGCGCCCCCCAGGCAAGCGGGCACCCCCTCCGAAGCCAGGGGTGCCTGCACGGCGCTTGGCAAGGTCGCGACGCGTCATCAACGAGCAGCCAATCAGGCGGTAAGTCCCGCCTCGCGTTCCATCTGATCATTACTGAATGACACTACTGGTCCTGTCATATGCAGTCCCATCTAATCTTTACAGACTGGGATCAGGGTGCCTCAGGGACCATCTGCTCACATATATTTTAGCCCATTCCCTAAGGTCATCTGAGGAAGCCCTGCTTCAGGTGTTGCCATTAACAAAAGATAGAATAGTGGCAGCAAGAAGCAGGGCCTTTTGTGTGTTGGCGTCATAGTAATGGAACTCCCTCTCTCATGGGTTAAGATCATCCCCCTCATTAGAAGTATTCCAGTAGAAGCTGAAGACATTTTTATTTCAACTAACATTTCAGGGAGGTGTGGGGTGAGTTGTTTTTACTCTTGCTGCCAGTGTTAATTATTTGTATAGTTTTAATGCTGCTTTGATTTTTATTATTTTGGAGGCTTGCTTTTAATACTTATTATGTTTCTGGTCTATGCTGCTCTGGTGATTTATAGGGAATGCACCGATGCTTTGGAATTGTATTTATGTTCTATTGTGTTTTATTATGTACTTTGTGGTGTTTTATGACTGTGTTTTATTTATATGAATTTGTTAGCCGCCTTGAGCTCTCAAAAGGCAGGATATAAAAAAGTAAACAACCTGAGGTAGCCCTGTTTCTCCAGCAGATGGGTGGCACAGCTTAATCTTGCTGCTGGACTCCACACCTTTGCAGCTGGGCTTTGTCCCAGTACCAACATTGCCCCCCCCCCCACCATTTTGACACTTAGAACACAATCCTAACTTGTGCTGGAACAGACAGGTTAGGTTGCCTGTGCTGAGTCCAACGTAAGGTAGGACCAGACTAGAGTGTACTTGGAGTAAGGGAATTTTATGCACACCCGCCATTCATATGGGACTACACACCCATATGGGACTACTCAGATCTGTGCCTGTAAATCCAAGTGGCTCATGTAACGCTAGTCAGGCCAGGACTGGGGGTTAGGATCTGGCCTGCACTGCTATGGCTGGTCCCATGCCCCTCTTGAGACTAATCCACCTCCTAGGCTGTCCTCCCCCACCCAAAAAGCCCTCCTCCATTATCTTCCCTCTCCTGCCACCCTCTCTTGCTCCATGCTTTGGCCTGCCTGAACTGGCGCAACCTTACCTGCTCAAGTGCAGGATCCAGTGCTGGCAAAGCAGGCGCACATCTGTGTGTTGGCCTGGTTGGCTCCTGAGTTGCCACAAACATGCTTTACAGAACGTTTGTGACATTCAGGAGCCAGCCCAGGGAACTTGTGCTGACTTGACAGCAGGAGGGGTTTGGATTGCACCGCCTGTGACATCATCATACCCTTCTTCAGAGATCTCGGAGTTTAGGATGCATTTGATCTGACAACTTGAAACTAGTCCAGCATCCCATTTTCCTTAATTGGTCAGATGCTTCTAGGGATTCCACAAGTAGATCCTGTAGGCAAGCCCCTCTCCTGCAGCTACTCTCTTGCCATCTACCTTATTTCTGTTACCTGCTATGTGAAAAGCAGGTGAAAAGCCAGAGCGGGTGACAGAAGGATACAGAAATAGGACCAGGGAGCAAGCATGCAGGAACAGCCGCAATGTTTATTTCATTAGGAGAGCGGAACATTACTGTTCCTTTTGTGCTATTCAGGTTGGAGAGGGGCTAATGTGAGCCTAAGGAGAAAATCCAGGGGCTGGGGGCTGGATTTTTTTTGTATTATATGGAAAGGTCCCTGGTCTCCATTGACTATTGCACCCCAACCAAAACAGCAGCCAACGGGTCCAGTTTGCTTTAAAATTGAATCTCAACAAATATGAATTTTGGACATACACACTCCCACGTACCCACAATGAGTCAAGCAACTCAAAAGATTAGCCTTTGTACCTAATAGCTGGTGATTAATCATTAATCAGATTAATCCAGAAATGGATATTCATTACTTGAGCTCACAAAGATCAGAAAATGTAGTTTTAAGTATATAAATAACTGGAGGGGCGTGGGGTGGTGGGGCTGCAGGGAAAAGAAAAACTGCATACAACATTATTCTTGAACTGCTGAAAAGACTGAAGCAAATTGACTATTGCAAGCCAATGCACAACTCTGCAGTATGTTGTGATAGTGCAGGCGTCCTATGTTCATCTCCCCTGTATATTGGGGTGGGTGGGGGTAGAATGGGACTGCATGTGTAATTATCTAACTAAAGTGACCTAGTTTAGAATGCTTGGGTGAAGCTCTTATTCTGAAAGATGCTGAAAATGCCAAAGAAATAAGTGGCAGGGAGAGAGCGGGGCAGACCTACTCAGGGACTTAAGCACACGCTATGTAAAGAGAAACTTGAAGATTTATAATTTAGCTAGGAGAAGAGTCAGAGGGGACAGCCTCTCTGTCTATAAATACCTTCAAGGTAACTGTATAAATGAAGGAAGGGAATTAATTCACAGGCTTAGAAGATGTCAGGACAAAGAATAATTGCCTGGAGTTGAGTATGAAACGTTTAGGCTAAGTATTAGGAAAACCTATTCTCAGAAAGAGCAGTGGGGCAGAACTATGGGTTCCCAAGGGGCCAGAATCCCAAGAGATTGGGGTGGGGAGTGGTGCTGAGGAAGGGCCCTAACTACAGGTCAGAAAAGTATCAGGAAGCCCAGAGTCAGACGTGACTAATTTGCAAAAAGAGAAGCTCTTCTGACTCAAACTGACCCAAACAACATGTCCCAGACTTGAAGGGCTTGCCCACAGTCTCCAGGGCATGGAGGCTGGCTGAAATTATTCAGTGCAGAGTACAAATAATCACTCTGAACACATTCAGAAGTCCTCCCTTCTTGAATTCTTCTTTCACATGTTCCAGACTTAAATATTGGCTTTGAGGAACAGCTGCAGAGGACAGGCTTCCTGCATCTTTAATAGTCAGATAGCTGCAGGAATTTCAGCAGGTGCACCTTGCTGTGCAGAGGTAGAGAAAGACGCACCTGCTGACATTTCTTTCTTCTACAGGACTCATAAATGTACAGGAGCCCAATCGTCCTTTGAAGCTGGTCACACTAGTGCTGGCTCAAATTACACCCCCAAGGGTAAAAAAGCTGACCTGCCTAATACTAGATTCAAGGCTGCAGCATGCCAAGTTAGCAGACAGTACAGATTGCTGGGAAATAAAAGCAGAGAGGGATTTTTTTTTTTTTTTGCTAGCTAAGAATTCATAATGTAGATAGAGTCAGGCTCTGCTGCCCATGACAGGTTTATTTGTTTTATTTATCGCTACTGAAAGGTGCTCTCTTGGCAGACCCCGAAGCCTCTTTGGAGGAAAAGGAGCTGCACTGGCAGTGGAAGTGAATACTGGCCTGTTAGTAGATCTGCAGGGAGGGGAGAGTACAATTTCTGCCCATGTTCCCATCCTGCTTGTGTGGCAGTGATTTCACCTGGGTAACTGTATGAGTCATCTGGGCCTGAAGGGAGAGCAATCTGGCTTTGAGTTTGGTCTCAGAGGAATACTCCTGTGCAGTGGAACGGCCAGATTATCCAGGATCTCTGGCAATCATGTTGCTGGCGGTGCAGCCAGATCAACAATCTGTGGACAGTGCTGTGCGTGGTGCAGAAGTAGTGGCTGCCTGTGTCTGAGCCACGTCCTGCTCCGTCTCTCTTAAAAGCTGCTCTCTGCAGCTGTTGGAGGCTGGAATTCTTTCGGATAGGATAATTGTAGACCTTTAAAAAGATACGTTCCTACAATTTTATTTTGGGGGAGGTTTTTTGACCTTATAGTCCTTTTTTCCTCTAAAGAAAACTAAATTAAATAATAAAATGAAAAAGAACCTGGGGGTGGGAGGAGAGGGAGATGTAACACTATCAGGATTGGCAGTGCTTAGCTGCTAATGTAGCCCTCTAATGTTTCCAGTTGGGGTACATGCAGAAGACAAGGTGTCACACGCAACCCAGCCCTTTTACCATCTCTTCCTGCAACATTCTGCTTCATCTGCATGTCTTTGGACTCAGAGATTATAGAGCTGTAAACATAGTGTTTACCACATCATTGTCACTTGTGGTTGTGGAGTATGTTCGCTGTTTGACCTATAGGGCTGTGTGTTGGGTGAATACAGACATACCTACTGACAGCGTGGGTGTTTTGACTACAGAGTTTTTTTCTGCAGCAGGGCACTTTCTACTTTCCCTCACCCTTCTTCCTCAGATGACACAGGTGCTTAGCTCTGAAACTAGTGCCAATTTTTATTCCTCCCCCATGGACAATTTTTTGGCTTTTTTTGTTCCAGGCACCTGATTTATTTGTCCAGTGAGACGCCTATTGGTTACCTTTGTTTTTGTAGTCAATCTTCTTCTTCTTTTTAATTAGCTTGCAGGGAGTGGCTTTGTGACTGTCAAAAACACCAGCCAATCAGCACTCAGCACAGCCACCTTCTCCTGGAAACAGAAGAAAATGGTTAGTCCTAAACTAATGTATCTGAGGAAGGCTGTATGTCCTGCTAGAAAGGGGTGAATGTGGATCTGCAGTGGGTTTGCCATTCAAACTACAGTACATATATTTGTGAAAAGGTAAAAGTTTCCCCACGACCGACCGAATGGTCTAGTCATGACCGACTGTAGGGGGCAGTGCTCATCTCCATTTCTAAGCCAAAGAGCCAGTGTTTGTCCTAGGACAAGCTTCCATGGTCCTGTGGCTGGCATGACTATACACCAAAGTGCATGGAACACTGTTACCTTCCCATTGAAGTGGTACCTATTTATCTACTCGCATTTTTAGGTGCTTTCGAACTGCTAGGTTGGTAGGAGCTGGGACAAGCAACGGGAGCTCACTCTGTTGCGTGGTCTCGAACTGCCAACCTTCTAGTCAACAGCTCGGCGGTTTAACCCGCAGCGCCACCCTGTCCCTCTGTACACAGCCTTAAATTAATATTCATGTTTCCTGTGCACAGTGTTGTCCAAGGAGGAAATCCGAGTTCTGTCAATCCACACACTCCTGCCTACTTCTCGGTTCCATGAGGCCTTACATCATAAATGCAATTGTATAATAGCTATTATCTCTGGCTGTATCGGCACTGGAAAGTTGGATAAGATTACACCGTACGTGAGAGATGGTGACTTGCCCAGAACTTCCTAGCTGAGTGCACATCTAAAATTCTGTCGCCCCTACAGTGAAATGCTTTCCATTCCATTGCCAATATAATGTAATGTTTATTGCAGCGCATTTATGATGGATCAGTTCCTTTACAGCAGGCTTTTTTTTTCAGAAGGCTCTAATTGTTGCTGAACCCCAGCTTTTCTGTTGGGCAAGTGGGCCAGAGAACACTAGGAGAAAGAACCAGGGAATACTTTTGCTCTATATATCTGAATAGATGCAAAGAATAGATGCTTTTGAATTATGGTGTTGGAGAAGACTCTTGAGAGTCCCCTGGACTGCAAGGAGATCCAATCGGGCAATCCTCCAGGAAGTCAAGCCTGATTGCTCCCAGGAAGGACAAATCCTGAAACTGAAGCTCAAATACTTGGGCCACCTCATGAGAAGAGAGGACTCTGTAGAAAAGACCCTAATGGTGGAAAGACTGAAGGCAAAAGGAGAAGGGGGCAGCAGAGGATGAGATGGTTAGATAGTGTCCCCGAAGCAATGAACATGAAATTGGGCGAACTCCGGAAGCTAGTAGAAGACAGGGAGGCCTGGCGTGCTGTGGTCCATGGGGTCGCGAAGAGTCAGACACGACTTAGCGACTCAACAACATATATCTATATGGATCTGAAGGCAATAACCTCCCAGTGTTTATTTGCTTTTTAAGGCTAACAGCAAACTTTGGTGTCTGTTATTTCTGAGGGTCCCAGTGCAACCACACAACGTTGACCTTTTCCTCTTGCTCACATATTTATCTTGTGCACACCCTTTCTTTCCATTGTTTGGACTTCTATTCTTAGCCAAGGTGTGATTTGAGAAAGAACAAAAATTAAGCCTGCATTTTGCGAGGCAGAAATTCAAAAACAACATGGAAATAAGTACCTTGTGTGTGCATAAAAATGTGCCACAACTTGCAATTTAAATGCTCGGGGCCACACCTGGAATCAGGGCACTTTTGGGTGGTGGTGATCAAATGTTTGGCCTAGTTTTCAGAACTTCTACAGTATTGGGACCTTGGCATATAAGTCCCTACTTTGCATCTACAAATCTGCTTCCTCCCATTTGAAACCAGCCCTCACACCTTGAAAATGCAATAATAAGAGTATGAATATTTAGTATAACTCTGAAGCCCCGTAGCACTCGATTTAGCAGCCTTCTTGTAGCAGGGATAGTAGCTTTTGGCATGGAATTAGTATACTAAATAATGTATTGACATTCATAGTTCTCAACATGCAGCAATTAGCACTCATCCTACTGTGTAAGCAGGTTTCCCTAAAGTGTACATTTGTGCTTGCAGATTCAGCTGGGGAGTGATAAATGGGGTGGCCAGATAGGCAAAAATCACACTAACTTAGAGAAGGATCCATGTCATAAACCTACCTATCACTGTTTAACAAGCAAGAGCCATGTTAACAGACATCTTTGGTTCCAGTTATGAATGGCGAAGTCTGAATATAGAAATGAAGTCATCATTTTAAATGTCAAATGTAAAAGCACCCCTCTTTTGACAAAGAACACTGGATTCTGCTTTGGCCCTCCCACCTATTCTCTTGAAAGAGGAGAAAAGCAGCATGGCTGATGAAAATTCAAGTGACATGCTTTCTCATTACTGCATTTTTTTGGTGGAAAAATACTTAACTGGTTGAATTTCTGCCTGTCATGTAGTCATTAAAAGCACTTGGTCTCTCTCTCAAGAAAGGAGTTCATCAATTGATTCTGCTTTCCTTAACAGAGTAAATAAATCAGCATACAGGTAAAGCTGTTACCATTAAGTTACATGAGTGTGTATAAAATATAAGACAGTATCCTGTGAGTCAAGGTTGGAAGCAGCCAGATTCTGGGCCTCCTTACTTCTCTCAGCATATTACGTAACTGATGTGATTTAAAGAGGCAGTGCCAAAGTCACACGGTTTGCTACAGTTCCCCAGACTACTGCTTGACAGGTTGTGAGCATTTTTTGAATTTTTGTTTTCTTTCCCCACATGTCTCAGTGTTTTTTGTTCTGCTATCAACAACACAGATGCTGGTGTCTGTAACATCCGCAGCTCCTCGGCTTCCCTCCAACAGCAAGCCAGCCTGTTAATCTAAATCACTGTGACTGTTAAATTACCATGTGCTATTTGGCAACCAGTAACCCAGCCAGTGGAGAACCCCTAAAATCTAATGGTCATGACATGAACAGTCCAACATTGAAACCATCCTCCCCTGTCAGGCTCCTTGCAGGGGCTAGGTAGGATGTGGTGATTGTCTTCTGGAGAGAGATACGTGGGATATTCTGCAAACAAATATAGGGAGAGCAAGAGTAGTACTAGTTCCAACTACTTTTGTTGCATTAGTTCCAACAAAAAGGAAAGATACAGATGACAGGCTTCAGGATAAACCAGATGTTATTGCATGTAAAGTCCCCAAACCCATACTGTCTGAGGAAGTGTTCAAAAACAAGCCAGTCTTTATACTCACTTGCTAGTATAAAACATGTGTATTTTGGAGCAGCCTTAATGTCAGACTTGACTCCAAAGCATGAGAAGGTGTGGACTAATTCTGCAATGTGTAAAAAATTACAACCTTGAAGCTTCTTACTGTGCACGAGTAAGCCTACTGAATTCTGTTTATGAGCAACTGCAAAGCAAAAGTCAAAATCTTCAAATCTGCAAACATTAGAATTGTGCATAAATACTATGAGTAAATCCACTGCAATCATGCACTCTCTTGCATAAAGTAAGCACATAGGCGAGCATTTAAATAATAATTTAAATGAAATGTGTATGTACCTGTACACACTCCTACCTGGTGAGGCTGGGGAGAGGTATCCAGCTCCAGCATTACTGAAAATCCCTAAATAACATGTTCTCTAGTTTCCAGTCTTTTATACCTTGTATTGTTTTGTGTGTGTGCGTGTTTTTAAATGGTTATGCAATTTGCTGCTGGTTTTGGTCTCCTGGGTAAACACAAGAGCAGGCAAATTTGCAAAATACGCCAAGGTGACTCTAAAGACTCCTTCTATCAGGTAAACACATAATTAGCATGTTTGCAAATAAATTGATTATGCACATGATTGAATCTGGTTCAGGCAGCTATATAAATATCTTGGTTTTTTTAAAGTTGTGTAATGAGTTATTTACCCATCAAGCCCTTTTGTCTATTAGGTTTCTGCTTTCGCACTGTCAATATCCAATTGTACACAGGTGGCTCTGTTACACTGGCTGCAATGCAGGTTTGCTGCACACATGACATGACACCTCTAGAATTGACTTTAACCTGCACAAACTTTTTTTTCTTTGCTGCAGCCAAGCCTGTTTCATCTTTCCTCTCTGTTTCCCTTGCCTGTTTCCCATATGGGTCTTGTGCTGTTTAAACTGTCTGGTCCTGAAAAGCAACATCAGGTAATGTTGCAGGTTTTCTCACATATAAACATATCTCAGTAGGAGTTTGTTCTTTAACATTTAGTTATTTTAATAACAGAATTGAATACTTAGTCTTGTAATTGACCAGAAAGCACCCTTAGCTCAATTTCACCTGGGGCTGAATGTCATATGATACAAGGATGATTAAAAAAAATAGTTGTCTCAGACAAGAGATCAGTATAGCCATTAGATGTACAATGTGCTCATGTACCAAAGTTGATTAGCTAAACAGGAGTAGAGGTTTCCTGTTAATATTTTTGTAGAAGAGGGTTTTACAGCAGGAATAATTTGTCAATCAGGGCCAACATTTCCTCTTCTATACAAGATCATTTATGGTATTGGAGCCCTGTCCTCCTTTGCATTTGCCCACCCTCCTTATCAGCACTGGCTTCGGGTGTGAACTGACCCTCAGCACAGGGACAAGCCTTCATTTCTAATGCAACACTACATGGGGCGTAGGAAGAAACACAGGGTGCAATCCTATACACTTGTGGTTCTCAAACCTTTTAGCACCAGGATGCACTTTTTAGAATGACAATCTGCCCAGGATGCACCGGAAGTGATGTCATGACTGGAAGTATCGTCATTGTGATGCCAGAGCTTGCTGCCTTCCTGAGAATACAGCAATTAGTTATTTCTCTGCCATTTTCCAATAGCAAAGAATCAGAAAGGAAAAATCCTATTTGCAACCTTGACACACGCAAAACAACCATATGGCCTTCTCCCTTTCTAGCATCCTATCTTCCCATATTTCCATTGAAGGCTGCCCTAGGTGCTACATGACCCACCTAAAATTGGATTATGACCCACAGTTTGAGAAACACTACTATACAACTTACATTGAAGTAAGTCACATTGAATTCAGGAGGGGCCCAGTGCCTGCCTACCCCCTGGGAACTGGGGCCTTAGTAGTTTCTCAGTGGCACCTTGTGCTGATGCTGGCCCTGCTACTCTTCCCTCAGGAGTTTGTTCTCCAAATGATGAGAATCAAGCAGGAGTCTCCCATCAGTGCCCTACTACAACAGGTGAATTGTGTTAGTGACTGAACTCATAACTAAAGTGACAGCCTCATAACTAAAGTAGCAGCAGAAGCTGGCATTGTTCCAATGATTTCCTGCTCCTAATAGCCTCCTTCCAAGTATCCTAGAAGCTGGTTTGGGGAAACTTGGTGCAACCATGAGCCAATCTCATCTAAGTGAAATGACAGGAAGAGCATTTGCTTCATATATATGGTGAAGCCATAGATGAGATTGGCTCATAGTTGCACTAAGTTTCCCCAAACTTATTTGCTTCATATATATGGTGAAGCCATAGATCCGGTATCTATACATAAGCTATAAGCCCCACCCACCCCCAAAAAGTTTATTATAATCAAGCTGTAACTCAGCCTCCCAAATGTTTACTGAGCAGGGCCAGACCTATCCATAAGGCCACCTGAACTGTTGCCTCAGGCAGCAAATTGCTGAGGGAACCTACCTCTGTCCTGCCATTTGTCTCCACTGCTGCTCCTCCCACCTGCCCCCACTCCTTGAATTGGTAAACAATGAGCAGGGCAGCAGAAGAGGAGTCTGGAGTGTCTCCAATGCCACAGCCCACAAGTCTCCCCCACACTTTCACTCACTTCTCTCCCCCTCCTGGTTCCTTGTCTAATCCAGGAGAGGGTGGGGCATCCCCAAGTAAGGAGGAGCAGCGTTTGGCACAGTGCTTCTGGCTCCAGGAAGTCTTGAGCTTGTCCTGTTACTGAATTTTGTCCAGCATAAGCCACTGTTGTAATAAGCGCACATGGTAACAAATGAGACGTATGGTCGTCGATCATTCCAATGTGACAAATCAATATCTATAAAGTCATAAGTGGTGATGCTTAATATCATCTGAAAAAGCTATGCAGTAGAAAAAGTAGAGCAGTGCAATTCAGTCTATGCTGCATTATAGAGCATCCTTCATATAGAATGTTCCAAAAATGCATCAGGGAGAATTCATCATGAACTAGACAGGCAGAGACAAATAAGGTTTGAGGGTGACATTTGGACAGAGAAAGCAACTTGGAAAGATTAATATGCAGAACATGTCAAACGGATGAGTGGGGGAAAGATAATGTAGAAGGAAAGTCCTTCCTCATCGCTTGGGGTGTGAGAAGGTAGAGAAAAGCTCTAAATATTGGAGCAGTGCAGTCAGAGAGGTGGGGGCTCGAGCCCTGAAATCTCTTATAGACATTGACATGTTTGGTGGAGTCATGTTACACATTGCAAGCCATGTTAAAAAGCCAGATCCAAATCAGCAGAAGGAGCTTACTGGTTTACTGGCAATTTATCACAGTAACTATTTCCTAACATGGGAGGTTCAGACTTCTCATGGTAGTTCCATATTAACATGTATTTCTGTAATGGTCAAAGACCCACAGCATTTCCAGATGCCCAGGATAAAATAGACAGTGTGAATAGCTCAGGGCAAAGCAAACTCCTGTCTAGTAGAAATAGCTGATAAGAACTGCCCACAAACAGGAACATTTTTCTTGCACTAAAAAGGGCTGAAAGGCCTTTTCCATCAGAAAAGGAAGGAAAAGGGAAGGCAATAGAGTACTCTTAACTTTCTTTTTCTCAGTGCCAAAGTTCAACATTTTGTAATGGAAAGCAATAAGTGCTTGTAATCACGTACAAAATTTATTAACCTCAGTACTCAATAACTTAGGGTGCAATCCTAACCAGCTTTCCAGCACCAGGATAAGGGCAATGCAGCTCCAAGGTCAGGGAACAAACATTCCTTTGCCTCGAGGAGGTCTCTGTGACTACTGTGTCATTGCAGAAAGCAGCAGACACTGGCACAGCTATGTCAATGCTGGAAAGTTGGTTAGGATTGCACCCTTAATGTATCAGGATAGGGGCAATGGTTTCCAGAGGAAGTGGTATGCCTTCCTGAGCAGGCTTGAGTCCTGATTATGTTCATATTAAAAATTAGGCACTAGGGGCCCAATCCTGAAGACAGAGGTAAACCTCTTACCGCCAACTCCGGTTTGCAGCACCACTGAAGGCCCCAGCACCAGTGCTAGGCCTGTGCCTCTGACACAGAGCCTCATCACTGCAGAGTGGCCGCCGTACTGTTGACCGCACAGTAAGTGCTATCATGGGCCAGCAGAGCAGCTTTCTGGGCAGGGAGAAGGCAGAAGTGGGTGGGAAGAAGGGAGGAGCAGCCATGGGAGCAGGGTGCGATTGTATGGGAGCAAGAGCTGCCACTGCATTCTAAACCTCCGTGCTAGGCTTAGGCACCCAACACGAGGGTTATTTATACCAGCAAATAGCAGGCAGAGACTTGGGTAGCCCCATAGCAGAGGCCAGGGCTTTCCTCAGGGAAAGGGGACAAACAGCCCCTTGCCCCAAGGAGATGTTGCAGCAAGTGCAGGATGCAGCAGTAGCTATTTTGGTATCATATACATGCAGCTGTTTTTGCTGCATGTACAGCAGCTAGTGAGGGCGTGTCAGGTGAGGCAGAACTGCCCTTCCAGAGTTCTTTGAAAAGTGCCCCACTGCTGAGATCACACAAACACTTACAACCCATGGGCTTTGAGCAGCTGAAGCCTGCTCAAGTGGCTGTTCGTAGGATCACAGCCACTGAACTATGGTAGGGCAATTCTGCCTCATCTGACACACCCTCACTAGCTGCTGTACATGCACACTGGTCCTAGGCAAAGATAGCCAGTCCCATACCTCAGTTCACATAACCAACTTATGCTTCTCTAGATATCCCTCTCAATGGGGTATGTAAATAGTAGCAGTCACTGGCATTGCCTATTCATAGCAGTCAGCTGGTCTCAAAGCCCTGGCCTAGTCTGGGCTGTGTGCAGCACTGTATGCTATTGGGGGGGGGGTCAGGAGGTTGGAAGAAGAAAGGGAATTCTTTTCTTTTATCGCTCTATAATCTTCCCAATTACAATAGGTCTCCTTGGATCTGTGCCAGCTCTTCAGCTCACAGAGGGGAACGCATCCAGCACAAGTCGCCCACACTGGGTGCCACTGCTCCTGCCTCCATCATGCCCCATCCTCCACCCCATGCCACCCTCCCTTCCGACATACCTTCAGCAGTGGGTGTTCCTGTTCCCACTGCCAAGCACAAGGCTGCTCCAGCCTCTCTGGAAGCATTCTGGGAGCTCATTGTTTCATGCCATTTGGAGCGCCATTTGTGATCACTGTAAAGTAGCTACCGCTGCTGGAACACTAGTTCTGGCAGCAGTAGAGCCCAATTGGGCTGTTAGCCACATAGTAATTCCTATAGCTTGGAGCTGAGCTTGCACCCTTGCTGCCTGTCTTTCAGCTATCATATGACCATCCCATTGTTCTTTGCTATGACACTTCCAAGGTAAGAAGGGCAAGCATATTCTTGGGCATATTTCAGTTCAAGTCCACCCTGAAGGGAAAAAGAAAGTAAGAAACAATTATGAACACACCTGAGAAGACAGGACCAGACTAGATAAATGCTGGATGAGCAATGCATTACAAGTGTATAATTGCATTCTGTGCCTGGACACCGAAGTGCCCTAGTTAAAATAGTGCTTGGTGCTAGTGCACCTAACAACCCTGCAATGAGCACATGTGCAATAGAACGATCCTTAGGGAAGCTGCTGTTTTTCCTAAAAGAACTGCTAAACTGGAGCAAGTCATTAATTTTGGTTCATGTTTATTCCCATATAGTCTCATGGCTGTACAGCCTTGGTATACAGTACTCCTGTTTTGTAAGCACTTGATTATGTGCATGCTTTGGATAGCTCCACAGACGGTCATTGGTTACATTAGGTCAAATGTGGTATGTTAGTGTTGGCATAAGCCAGCTGTCTAAGGAGAGGTCCATGCCTTCTGAAAATGTTCACATTCTCTCACCCACAGAAGCCGATTCAATGAAGGATATCAACTTTCCTTATATTGGCTCCCTTTGCCAGCACTGCAGCAACATTCCAAACAAATAAAAAGCTTACGAGTTAACAAAAGCCAAAGACTTTTTTTATTAGTGGCAGCACTATAAACACAATAGCACTCTGAACACCATATTTGGCATCCCAGTGAACTACAAAAGCTCCCAAGCGTGGTATAATTGGGGATACACAGATTGCACCCCATGTCTCAAAAATTGTTAGTATTACAGTGGGATTTGCTGCTGCCAGTCTAGTCAAAGCAATTTGTGTCTCTGGTGACACAATCAGCTAACAAATTCATGACATGGATACAGATGTTTAGGAACAGCTGTTTCCAGAGGAGTCCAAGAAGCCAGGCTCAAATGTGAATGGAAGTGTGACTGTGACGTTTTTCTAGCTTCTGAAATGTGGACTTATTTTGAACGGAAAGGCTTTTTATGTTGTTATCCTCTGACAACATGTGATACAAGATTGAATCAAGGCTTATAGCACTGCAGAAATAATGGGATAATTCAGCCATCTTTGTAGTAACCCACAGCCTTTTCCACATGGAACTATTTGTATGCCAAAGATGGCAAGAGTATATGAATGCAGCATGTGGACTATATTAAGGCAGTAAAGCCTATGAATTGTCACTGTAATTAGGCGTATGTGTTTGAACACTGGCAGAGAGGGTCTATCAGAACTCCCATCATCTTTCCCCTAAGGAAGCAAAACTGGAAATGCTTTTCAAACTTTTTTTTAACTATTCCTGAGGCTTGGGGGTCCTGAAGAGGATCCGTGGGGCTCCCCACATCCCCAGGAGGTTGGCACTGGCAGAGGTAAGTAGAACCCCTCCCTCCAGCAGCAGTGCTATCCTGGGGATAGCATTGCTGCCTTTCCCCCTCCCCCACACCTTAAAGGGACAGGGACAAGTGTTTCCTTGGCTGGTGGGTCACTACCCACCACTTTGGGAATCACTGAGTTGAACTATCCATTTCCTATTTTACTTTGTTCAGAGCAAACATAACGAAAATACAAACATCACAGCTAGAATGAAAACCTGCTGGCAATTTCAGGAAACCTGTTCACATGAAGAGTACATCCATTACACTATGGAGTATCAGTTATGAGACCAGAAATGAGGCAGTAGGTCTAGGAAGGTCCCATCCTCCAGTTGGAAGAATATTACAAATTCCTTGATGCCAACAGTTTTAGGTACCAGCCCTCCCAAAGACTGGTACTTAGATTTCTAATTCATCCATTGTCCAAGCACACAAGAGACGGAACATTGGGATTTTGCCAGCTTTGACAATATCCAACTATCAGACAATTTTATCAATTCTAGTCTATGTGGAGAAACTGTGCTTCTTTATATCCTGGATTGTCTTCTGCCTCAGAAGCATTTTTGTCAGCATTTCACTACCTTCAGCAGTAAAGCTCCGAGTCCCCTTGAACTTGGCTTGTTTCTGCTACCTGTTATCTTGTAAGTCCCAAAAGGTGTGTTAAGTACTGTCCAGCATCTGAGACAGAAAGCTTATACTGTCAGATTGCTTCTCTCCCAGGACTAAATGCAAGCACTGACATATTAATTTCTATTTCAGTTTTTCTTCATGGTGATCAGAGCAACAGAAGTATAGCTTCCCAGCAAGATAATGTCATAGGTTAGACTGCTTAGCATCAGCAATAGAATGAAATCAGGAGTCTTTAGTTCATTCTTTTATGCATTCTGGATAAAGTCTAAGCAGGTGCATTCTGGATACAGTTTAATTAGATGTAATCCATCAAGCAGTACTTCAAAGCAACTACCATTAATTTCAATAGGATTTGATGGAAGCCTTTGAAATACATCACAGCATTATGGACAAAGCTTAAAGCCAAATCATAACCAACTTTCCAGGACTGATGCAACTGTGCCAACAAAGCATACGCTGCATTTTATGCTTGGGGGGGGTGTCAATCATGGAGGCCTCTTCAAGGTAAGGGAATGTTTGTTCCCTTACCTTGGGCTTGCATTGTAACTGCATCAGTGCTGGAAAGTTGGTTAGAACAGGCAGCGCAATCCTAAGTATCACGCAGCGTTGGCGCAACAGGGTTACGCAGATGCTGTACACTTAGTGCTGATGCGCGGGTGCCGATGCCTTAGCGTCGGCGCTAAGGCAACAGGACCAGCATTGCTGGCAGCGCCAGTCCTGTTGTGCCCGCGAAGCATTTCCATCCAGTTGGCCAAAATTGACCAATGCGAGGGAGGTGCCATGACGGGGCAGCATGGGGATTGGTGGGAAGAAGGGAGAATTTGGGCAGGCTTGGGAGGTGGCCATATGGCTACATCCTAAGCTTGTCCATGAAGCCCCGATTTGAGCCGTGCGGTCTCCTCGAATCTGTGCCCGCTCTTTAGTGGGCACAGATCCAAGGAGCACATAGGGGAGGCTGGAGCCTTCCCTACGTTAAGGGAGCGCACGCTTCCTTGCCGTGGGAGGCTCCAGCCTCTCCCCACCCAGCACTGGATATGGCGCTAGCCGGCCAGCCTTGCCATTCCGGCGCTGGGTAAGATTGCGCCCTGAATTTATTAGCTTATTCTAAAAAGGGCTCCTGATGGTTTGAAGACTCTGATGAGCCGCAGACGTTTCTTGCAATAAGTGAAGTTCATTTGAGTTGCTCTTTTGAATATAAAATTATTTCATTTTACAAAAGCAAAATTTGGCAAGCTCTGGTTTCTCATCTATGCTGGTTAACTGATTTAACGCTGAACTATTTTCTTCCAATTCTTCTGTTTCACTTAATATTTTTTACTTATCTTTCTCTCTGTAGAACTTTATTTTTCGTTTTCTGCTGAGAATAGATGGAAGGGGCAACATGTAGATGTCTCTAACCAGTTTTGTATCTGATAATTGCATTGTTTCTTTTCAATAACTTTTTTTTATCGTAGAATTCCTATTGTAATTAAAACATACAGTGGAAACGAAGTAAAAGGCCCAGATGCTGTCTTCATGCATATATCTCATGTAATTAAAAATGGGGGAAGAAAAACAAATAGAAAATGTAGGACATGCTAGTTTTCATTCTGAATACTAATTTCAGTGCAAGGGTATGATAAGAATGTATTCATCAGAGCAAGAGTAGGGCTGTATTAACCACGAAACTAAATAATGCATAGCAAGAGGTCTCAGCCAAATCGGGTGTTATTGTAGGATAATTATTCTGGATCTCTCCTTTGCAGAAAGCTTTACTTTGTACTAGGCTTCTTTGAAATGGCTCAGAGTGAACAAAATGGCAGCTGTTCCCACAGTTGTGACATACAAGTCATGACCCGGCTGCCAGATATGGAAAAACCAAAAATGCGAATCACCTAACGAACTCAAGAAGCAAATGCAATTTCTTTCGTGAGAGTTGTAGGTAAGGGAAAGCAGGTAAGCTGTTGGATTTATGTGGAAGTGCTGGCAGATGAAAGATGATTGTAAGGAACCTAAATGCGGGCATTCGAAGCCATGTCCATGATTTCTTATGCAAATTACCATTTCAGCAATTCTGTGCTGTGCTGCACATATGGGAAAGGTGCATCAGCATATTCAGCATTTATACAGTGCTTTTTCTAAGTGTTCAGACTGCTTCTCTTGTATTATCTCAGGAATCCTCAAAGCAAGTCTGTGAGAGTACACTCCTAACCTGGAGTTAGGCCGGCACAAGGGACACCAAAAAGTAAGTTTGGACCACTCTCAGATTCAGGGAGGCCAGCACAGATGTGCGCCAGATGTCCGTGACTCCCTGAGTGGTCCAAACATGCTATACAGTGGCCCTTGCACTGGCCAAACTTTGCTGCCCTAACTTGTATCAGCCTAACTCTGGTTAGGATTCTGCTCCAAGGGAGTGTAGCATTATCTCCATTTTATAAATGGAGCAGCAGTCTGAAATGTGGCTTGCCCAAAGCCCAAACTACACATTAGGTGGGAGATCTATGACTGGATTTGCTAACATTTTTATTTTAACTTTAAAGCAGCTGCAGAACTGTCATTCACAGACTCATATACCCTATAACCAGCCCAGCGCCCATATAAGTTGCGAATATTTAACAGGCTGTGTTCTTAAATACTTGCAATTCAAGGCAACAAGGCACACATCCTCTGCCACCAGCCTGGGACCACAGCTAAGAGGGAACAGCCTCTAACAAGGACTGTACAGTCTCTTAACTTCAATAACTCCACAGGTAAGACCAAACCTAACTACAGGAACCTAGCCCAAAGCTATAAAGTAACTCAAACTGAGAGTGCCCAAGCAGCAAGACTGAATTTAGACTAGTAGTAGTTCCAAGAACTCACTATTAAAATAGGTTGTAGTTATATTGTATATTTATTTGTAGTTATATTTATTACAAAAACAAGCAGTTATATATCCTGGAAAGGCATAAAAGAATAAACATAGATACATGTTCATAAGAAAACGCTATGCTCCTAACACCTACAAGGAAGTCAGTTCACCTTCTTCTTCTTAGTCCAACCAGGCAGCAGGTCAATGCTGGTCATCTTGGACAACTGCAAACATGGTCTGGCTATCTGACAGTCTGTGATGATGGTTGCTACACCAAAACTAGGTATCTTTATACCCCACTAGCATAACCAATCATCCAATCAGAATAAAAGTTGGAAACCTCCTGATTGAGTGAGGTCACAAAAGATTATATAAACACACCACTTAACCTAAGTGATGGGTCTCAGCTGTGCGGAAACTAGCTGGTAGGGACCTTCCTGATTAAGTGTGTCTTTGCAAGCTGATGGTGTTGTGTCCTTGACCCAGTTCCAACCTCACACCTTCTGCAAAAACCCAGGCAAATAAGAAATGCCTACCAGCTGGTACTTAAGCATCTTCAGCTCTTTCTCACAAAATGGAGGCATTTTTTCCAACATTGAGTCAGACTTCCTTTATTCCTTACAAGGACTCTAATTTTATAGGAACTGTGGTCATAGGAAAGGGCGTTTTAAGCTCTGTGCCACTTTCCCAAGTATGAGAAATTTTTAAGCAAAGAAATATAAGCAGAAACAGAAGTAATAAAGTGCCTTCAAGGATGGTGATCTTTGAACGTTTAAGAACAATTAACTGAAAGTACAAATAATGACTTCAGTGCTTCAGGAATTTAGGATGTGTGTACTGCCTGATGACAAAGGTCACAATTATGGGAGAAGTAAAGCTAGGGGCTTTCTAAACAAAAGTTGTACTCGGGGGAGAGTTTGGAGGTTCTTTTTGTTTCTATAGCACAGGAAAGAAGAGGAATTTAGAAACAGGGAGTCTCTCACTACTGTTATCATTTCCTTCACTGAGATGCCAAGAATTTCAGTTTGGGAGAGGAGTCACCCCAAGTTGCCCTGATATCAACAACCAAATAGCACAACTGTCTTGAGTGTTTGCAGAACAACCACTCCTGTTGGCACTGTCTGCCAATAATGCTCTAACCTGTCTACCATGCATGTTGACCACTCCCTGTCTCATTTTTAAAATCTGTTTCCTCCTGCTATTATTGGTTTTAATTCCACTATATGTCAAAGTTGTATTGCTGTCACTATGCTAAGTACCATACCTTGTGCATCTCAGCATTGACGGATTGACGGGCAGCTCAATCCTAAGCAGCGCCGACATAGTAAGGCTGACATAGCAGGGCCATATCCTAAGCCTAGCAGGAGGCAGCAGCAGCCTAGCACAGGGCAAGGGGAGGTTTTCCCCTTGCACCCAGGTAAGCCCCAGCCAGCCCTATGGGGCTGCTTGGATCTGTGCCTGCTGTTTTGCAGGTGCAGGTCAACATGCACAGCAGCGGTTTCTGGAAAGCCCCCCCCCCCGGCGAGATCCTGAACTGACCGAGTGCCGCCGATGCTCAAGTGATGCTGCTGACGGGTGCAGCAGCACTCATGCACCAGTGCTGCTGCTTGCATCGGTCCAGCGCTTGACGTGCCAGCGTAGATGCACTTGACAGCACGTTTGCGACAGCACTGACCAGTGCAAGAGCGTAGCACCAGCGCAACAAGGGTATAGGACTGATCTCTCAGTTTCTATACTGCAAATGCAAAAACAGCAGCACAGCAAACCTTTTCTAAGAACTGAACTAGGGATTGATTGCAGCCAACTCACCAGAAAGGCCCAGGATAGGGAAAAAAACACCATAGATTAGTGGGGTGGGGGGAACAGGCCAGGCTCAAATCCCAGAAGATGCACTGGACTTACTGTTTTATTAGAACTGAAAAAGAGCATTGGTAGGATAAGTCCAATTATCTCCTGAATGCAATCTGTATAGAACAAAAACCAGGCTGCCCCTGTGAAAAGGAGTTCAGCACTGATGGTGCTGAAGTGAACTGTTCAGCATACTATGAGAAGTATTGACCTGATTCTGTGAGCTCCTGCACCGAGGCATTTGCTAACAGGTTTACAGGTCTGGAAACCCAACAATGTAGTCAGCCTAGAATGTGGTGGTGGGATGCCTCTCCAGTACTTTGGAATAGGTTGGAACACTGTCTGTGCACCCCAGCCACGCCAGACCCAGCTCTGTGTACCCTTGGGAAAGCAAACAAAAGCAAGTGCAAGTTAGGTGGTGAAAACCTTTCAACGCTGCTTGTACTGCTGCATGGTACTGTAGCACAAGGCACACAGAAAGGAGAAGAACCAGCAGCAGAGATATGGAGGAACAACATTCTGTGTTTAAAGGGACATGAGCTTTGCCTCCTTTGGACCTGGCAACTGGGGTAGTTCAAGGTGAATCATTGTCTGAACCCACCCCACCCCCAATTTGCCCCTAATCCATCACCCATTCCCTGACAGCACAGGCACATTACCACGCACCACATTGACACCATACCATATCATGCATGTTTGCTCACACAATGTGCGCACGCATACACACCGTAGATGGTACGTGCTGGGGTTACATGCCCACCTGCCACCTCTTTGGCCCTATCCTATTCTCGCACACACTCAGAGCATGCCAAGATGATAGGAGTTTACCTCAGACATCCAGCATCATTGTTTTTATAAGTCAATGGAGAGAATGCCAGGAGCATCCCCAGCATTCCCCATACTGTCCCTATGCCGTCCACTAGAAGAAGCAGTGATAGCACTAGCATGGGCCATCAGAGGACATAAGCTGCCGCCACTGCCATTATGTGAGCTGATGGGGATTGCATCAGCAGCAGATTGCAGGGGGCAAGAAGGCAGCAGAATGGGGGTGCTCTTCACCCCAAGTCTGCCACCACCACTGCCTCCCTCCAGCTGCCACAAGCACATCTTGCACTGATTTGCTTTCTGCCTGCTAAAAACAAGCAGAAAGGGGATCACCTGCTTCCTTACCTTGCTATGTGCAGTTTCTTCGAACACGGAAGAGCAGGACTTCCACGTTGATTTACAGGGACTGTGCAAATGCACGGTAATTTGTGCATTCTTTTTAAATCAAGTCTTGTACTCCTGCAACAGTAAAATCTGCATGAGGAACATGGTAAGCAGCTGCTTTTTTCTAATTGTGCAGAGGCCGTGGACTCAAGGGGGCACTTCTGGTCACACCACCATTGTTTTTAGTTCTACTTGCCTCCTCCTCTAATGACCAATTCTGCCACTGCTTCTATCAACTAAAGCCAATATGTAAGTTGGGCCACTTCCTGGAAGAGAAAGTTATGTTATGTTATAATTAGCCAGAGTTATGTACACCTTGGTGAATTCTGTATTAGACTACTGCAATGCACTCTACTTGAAAATGCCTTTGAAAAGTGGTTAGAAACTGCAGTTGATGCAGAATGTGGCTACCAGGCGGCTAACAGGGACAAACTGCATGAAGCATATACTGCAACTTCAATTTCAAAAGCACTAACTTCCAGTACAATTCTAGTCCCTCAGAACTCCCTCCCCAGGGAGACATCGTTAATTTTTAGACATCAGATAAAGACAGTTTTATTTCAGAAGACCTTTGGGATCAATGGAGCTTAGAAATTTTTAAATGCTGGTGCTTTGTTTAAGCTTTTTGGCTTTATTATGGGCTATTATATGGTTCAAGTTTTATGCATTTTGGGTGAAAAATCAGGGTGAAGATGGGTCCTTGCAGACTGCTATAGTGGTTCAGATGGCTAAGATCAGAGTGCAAATGCATCTAAACAAATTGACCAATGGACTTAACTTGATACTACAGAACAAACATACAAACAAATCTCATTGGGAGCTGAAACAGACTCACAGACATATTTGATGGATGAAGTGCTGCTTGCTTACTGGACAAAAGCACACCTTTTAAAGCGATGGCCCTTTTATATTTAGCAGGGCGAGAGTAACAAGCTCTGTTCACCTCAGCACGGTGTCTTATCTTTTTCAGTGGCTCTTTGCTGCTGTGTTTTTTTCCACCTTTCTAAAAATGTGAGCCCTTTTGGAGCAGAGAACCAGTTATTAATTAAACATCACTCCAAATATCCGTGACTCTTCAGATATCACCCATATACAGTATCCTTGATTGTCAAAACAATGCGCTTATTGCAGCAAGCATAGTAAATGTCACAGCCAGTGACTTGTGTGGAACCTGGAGGTGCCAGCACTGAATAATAGTGCAACCAATCACTGGCCTCGAAATTAATAAACCATAAAATGTATATATACCATTATTAAAGGTCAAAGCACAAGTCAGTTAGCACCTGTAATTCATGCTTAGCAATAAGAGCTGAATTAAATATGAAGAACTCAGTGCTGGGTAGCCTCATCTTCATGGCAGATGTAGAAAACTGAGTAAAATAAACTCTGTAAGGCAGCATTTAGCCCCTTTCTCACATGCATTATTTAGGTTAATAATGGAGAACAAGAGCATGAAAACCTGTGGATTTAAAGTGTCCATTAATAAAGCTAAGTCGAAACCACACAATATGTTTTTTTTTTTAAATCACAAAAGAACTGAAATTCTGGAGTAGCCTCCATTGTGCAATTATGAAAGGAAGCTAAGCTGTACAGGTCTGTGAACTTCAGTACTGTATAATACTTTTAATTGGATACCTCAATAGTGGTCTGTTAGGATCAAGAAGGAGTTTCTCATGTATCCCCCTAAAAGTGTGAACATCTAGGTTTCTTGTCACCATATTATTTTCAATTACAGGAAATCCAGGTTTGGAGAATGAGGGAAGATCCTTACTTTCCCAGTACTGAACTCTTTTCTTCCGAGTCAGATTGTGTGGTAGGTTATTCTCCCCTCCAGCATGGATGGTGCTGTAGTCAGTCACAGGGTGCATGTTTTGTGTGTAAAGATCCCACGTCCAATCCCTGGTATTTCCAGATAGGGCTGGGAAATGTCCTTCTCTGAACAGGCCGGCCTTAGGGCAATTTGACCAAATTGGGCTGCATGTTTGGAGGGGCCCTGCACTGGGGCAGTGAGTGAATCGCCTGCAACCATAGTCAGCTGGTCACTCTATAGCTGATGCCACCAATTAATAAAACAAAAATGAAAGTTAACAAAATGAAACAAAAATGAAAGTCAAGGAGAGGAAGATGAATATGTTAAACCCTACTTGGAAAGCTAATAGGGAGGGAGCAGATCTTATTTCAAAAGGGAGTTCCAAAGGAGAACGTCCTAAAGAGAACGTCCTACCCCTTGTAGTCATCAATCTGGCCTCATCCAAGGACAAGACGTGCAACAGGGGCCCCACTAATTGCCTTTGCCAGTTAATATGGAAGAAGTTGGTCCTTTAGATATCTTGGTCCCAAACTTTGGTAATATGTTCATCTTTATTGCCGCTATTCTTCCCATGAATGATAGTTGCAGTTTCTTCCATTTTCCAATTTTTTGTATTTCCTTTAACAATTTCAGATAGTTATCCATCAAAGTACTTGTTTTTTTTGTCATTATAATACCTAAATATTGTATTTTATCTGTAACTTGCAGTCCAAAATTTATTAAATGAGCTGCTTCTGGTTCTTTTATACAACTGCATACATCTGTTTGACAGGGAAACTGTTGACAAATTCAGCACCCTACTTTGATGCAGAGAATGGGTTCTAAATACATTTATTTGTGAAGCAAATGGACTTGACTTCCTTTCACATGAGCTTAGTTCTGCAGCCTTTCTAGCCTTCAGTATTTCATAACTGTATGACTCTAGTCCTGCAGTTAAGTCAATAAAACAATCTTGGACCAATAAAAGATGCTTTGACTTCTTTACACATAGCAAGTAGTAAGTATTATGATAGATACGAGCCTGACAGACAGATGCACAGAAATAATTAAAATCTAAGAATAATCATGCCAAATGGGAAGAATCTTCCTTCTACTCCAGTATCTAAGCTCCAGAATCAGTGACGTCCAGTTACTTCTTAAAAGTGTATAATAGCACAGATTCCAAGGCAGACTATTTTCTACTTTCCAAAGACCAAAGGATATCCCATATATGATATTAATGGTGGTTAATATATGCTGCAACATTGTACAGACAAAAACAAAGATGTGGTCCTATGTAATATTCCAATTCTTACACCAAGTATTACTGCCTGAGTTTCCAGCTTCATCCTCCAGTATTATGCATTTCTAAACTCTATTCCATCTTCTGAATACATTCATTTCCTGTGCAATCACCTGTCTTCTATTGATTTAAAGTGCAGGAAACTGTTTGTTCTTTTTGTTTAAGATATATCTGAAAAAAGTGATTCTTCTATGATAAGTCATCAGCAGTTCAAAAGATACTTCAGCAACTGCAAAGCATAACATACAGATTGCAGTGTGTGATGCTCTTGTGTTCATGTATATGCATTGACACAAGAGATAATCCATTCCTACCTTGAGATTTATCTTTTAGAGACCATGGGGAATGAGCTGAACCCTGAATAATGATAATTCTAGCAACTCTCATTAGCCAATTTCAACACGGCATTCCTACAAAGTAAAAACAGGATCAGTAGTTTTCTAGGGACAGTGAAGCATATGTAATATTACTACAAAATATCCCAATGTCATATCTACATTAACACTTGCCAGATGTCAAGTGTTATGTGAATGCACGGTGAATGCACATGGGGGAGAAGCAGGATCATCATAGCAAAAGCCATCCCACAATCTATACATATTCGCTAGCCTGTATGTACACTCCACAAATGGTACACATGTAGGCATATGTGTATGGTTGGGGACGCTGCTTTCTGTGATCCCAGACAGCACATGCAGAGCCCATGTGTGTACAGTTTGTATGAGCATATTAATGCTAGTGAACATGCATAGGCTTGCCACCATGATCCCATGCAATCCCTCCCTCTGTACATAAATCTGAAAAAAAAGCCACAGCAGAGGTTGAACTAGCTAAGGCTATCCAATAACAATTTTGGGGTTGTGATGGAGAGCTCACTGAAAATGCCAGCACATGTTGATGAAATACAGGCAAGTATTTCAATACCCGGTGTCATTAGGAAAGAGATTGAAAATAAAGCAGCAAGTAAGATATAAAGCCTTATATTAACCTTTACATTTACAATGCAATACATACTTTTGGTTGCCCCCTTTCAAAAAGTGCTGGAGTTGGAAAGTATATAGAAGAGCGCAGCTAAAATAAAACAGGGATTGGAGCACTTTTCTAGTAAGGAGAGACTAAAGTACTGGGGGTGGGCGGGGTTCAGTTTTTAAAAGAGGACAACGTGTCAACAGTATGGAAAGAGCACAAAAAAGTACTGTATTACTAGTGGGGGAGTACCATCCTAGATAGTTGCCACCTGACTCTTAGTGTTTTCAGAAGGAGCCACTCGGCCCAGCTTGGAGTGGCCACTTCTTTGTGCACCACCTTCTAGCCAAGCCACTCCAGGCTTGGCCAGAAAAGTGTGCCAGAAGGGGTGTGCGAAGAAGCAGCACATCCCTCCTTTGCAGAACTTCCCCTCCTTTGGAGGCTCCGGGCTAGCAGCAGCTTTCTGGCCGACTCTTGACTTCTGCCAAGTCACAGCAGACTTCCAAGAACAGCACTGTGCTCAGAGATTTGTAGTGGCTTAGCAGTAGCCAAAAGTTGACCAAGGAGATGGCTGGAGAAGGAATGAGGTGCAGAAGCCAAAGACACTACCATCCTCCTCCAAACCTGTAAGTGACATCACAATGTTGCCCCAGGCAGTTCTGCCCATAGTTTCTGCCAGTGCAGAAAAGGAACTGTTTCTGTAATTCTAGGCTTTGAAGGTCACTCACAATGGACTCAAAACAGACAAAAGGAAGTGCAACTTCCCAGAAGGCATAATTTAACTTCTGGAATTAATCACTGCAATATTTGGTCATGGCCACTAGTGTAATGGCTTTTTAAAAGGATTGGACAAATTCATAGAGGAGAAGTCTATCAGCAGTTATGAGCCATGATAGCTATGTACATAGAACCCTACATTATACAGAAAGAGTACACTGTTGTATATGGATTGCTGGGGTGGCCATCACTTTCATGCCTGGCTTGCAAGTCTTAAGAGACATCTGGCAAGCAACTTTTAGAATGCTGAACTGGACAGGACGTTGTCTGATCAGTATATACTGTAAGTAAGCACATTTCATACATTTCTGTGGTCATTTTAAAATCCTGTTACTCTGTTAACTCATCACTACAGCTTGTATCAGTGAATACAGAACATCATCTGTCTGTCCTATGGGGAAACAAAACCTCTTTTGTCAGTTTTAAAGGTGCAAAGGTTAATTTCGCCAAGGCACTATCCCTTTAGTAACCAGTCCTATGGGAAAAGCCCTCCTGACTTCATAGGAAAGAGGTCTGTCTTACAGAACTCCACCCCTCCACTGTGTCCCATCCTTGCAGTGTTTAAATTCCTTTGCATCTCCCTTCGAGCAGAATGAGCAGAATAACATTGACCGTTATGTGCCTGGAGTTCCTGTGACCTTTCTAGCCTCAGGATGAACAGCTGTAGCCATCCTGGAATTGAAGAAAAGATGTCTGCATGCAAGAGGTCTGAGATACGGTTGCTGTGGGAACAGTAACAGATATTCTCTTAGGTTTCTGTAATTAAAATGTGAACAGAAAACTCAAGGTGCATTTCCACTCTGAAAAGAGTTCTGTAAATATTTTTGTGTGTGTTTTTGTTGTCTCTAGAATTTCAGTCATGTTTACTCAAGTTTACATTTATGGGTTCTGTTAGCCAGAAGCCATGCTAAATTAGTCTTGGGATCTGAAATCAAAACTGGAGGCTTTCTGATCAACAGCAATAAATAAAGCTCCATGGGGCAAATTCCTCTCAGAGCGCAATCCTAATCTGGAGTTAGGCCAGCAAAGTTAGGCCGGCACAAGGGACACTTTTGTGTTGAAAAGCGGTATATAAATACTAGTGATTGATAGTGATTGATTGATAAAATACGTTTGAACCACTCTCGGAGTCAAGGAGGATGGTGCACAGACATGCGCCATCCTCTCTGACTCCAAGAGTGGTCCAAACATGCTTTACAGTGGCCCTTGTGCTAACCAAACTGTGCCGACCTAATTCCAGGTTAGGATTGCGCCCTCAGTGATTCTCGCCTTGTTGCAATGACTATTAACTTCTATGAAAATCTGCATCTATTGTTCAAAAAAGAAAAAGAAAAAACCACAAATGCCTGTAACAGGGACACAAAAAAGACCTGAAATTAGAACCTATTTACTAATGCAGGGAAAGAATAGAATGTTAACACTACTGAACCAAAAAGTATGCGAATCTTGTTTTTGCTACAGAAGTCAGCTGGATGACTCTGACACAGACAAAACACAGAAAAGTGTGAGCAAGGAGTTAATGCAATGTCATCTAACTTTTTAAACAAGCATGTGTATGAAAATGGTTCCTTTTGCATTAAAAGAGAATGTTGTAATACTGCATTCACTGTATACGACATGTTAATAAATGAGGGTGATTTTCATTGAAGATGCAGAAGATTGAGAGTTTTTCCAGAGTACAGGTACAAGTGTTTCCTGTACATACAGTATACAGTTTCTCTCATCATAGCCGGCTATTCCTTGCATTTTAGAAGTAGGCACCATTTTTAAAGAAAGCATGCAGAATCAGTTTAGGTTTGCTCCTCTTTAGGTTCGTACAATGATTTCCATAAATTACTGTTCTGAAGCTTGTACTATTTTTCTAATTCATTTGGCATGGGTCAACAGTTCTGGGGCTTCTTGTTCTCACACTTGCCTACAGAAGAGGAAATGCACCCGCAATAAAGGTAAAGGTTTCTCCATGACCGATTGGTCTAGTCGTGACCGACTGTAGGGGGCGATGCTCATCTCCGTTTCAAAGCCTGTAGAGCCGGCATTTTTGTCCGAGGACAAGCTTCCGTGGCCATGTGGCCGGCATGACTCTAAGGAACGCCGTTACCTTCCCACCGAAGTGGTCCCTATTTATCTACTTGCATTTTAGGTGCTTTCGAACTGCTAGGTTGGCACCCGCAATAAGAAGGGGTAATTATCCATCTCAGTGCTGCTTCTTGAAAGATACCTGGGATGGAATTTCTATTCTAGTGGCAGGAATGTTTCATGCAGTGTGTGCTGATTAATAATTAGAGGTCTCCAACGATGGCTTAACAATTTACTGGCTTTTTATTGAGTACAAGTATTTACAGAGCAATTCTGCATCAACTTGTCCCCACTTAGGGCACGTAGGATCTCAGCTGGCGTGTCCTTCAAGTTCTAATTGTATCTCCCACAAGATAGTCCTTTCTATCAAAGTTCTCTGCCGGTTGTTGTAAATTTTGTTTAAACAGAGCCGTAGTATTTGGATTACTCTTGTATTACTGGGAATGGAACCAGAAAATATTTATAGGTCATCCACTGCAGGCATTTACCAGACTATTCATTCATCGGCATATGGCATTTATGGCGACCCCTGATAATGGGGCAAAGAGGCACCTTTTAAAGTTGTGTCATCTTATATTAGTAGGGGTAGAACAACAGCCCCTTTGCATGGCAACTTTCCCATAGTGTACTGTGAAGCTGAGTATTTAACTTTTTAACTTATAACTATTTACAGGTCTGCTGAACTACAGCTTATTTCTCTAGTACTGCACACACAGACTAATGCCTGGTGTGTCCTTCAAATATTGCCTTCTGGCAAATCATGCTCCACTCTCTAAGTTCCAGTACAGGTTGGTACAAGTCAGACAAACTCCCCTAACTCTTTAACAGAAGTCATATTTCAAAGGATATCTAATTCTAGCTGCCATTGCCTCAGGAGGTTCACAGAGAACAGTCTCTTGTCAGGAAGCAGTAAACTCCCCCCAAAGTAATTGTAGAATCGTAAGGTTGGAAGGGACCCCAGAGGTTATTTTCTCCAACCCCTTATAGGATTCTTTATTAATGAAGCCACTGTGAAAAGGTGCTTAGGTAGGCTGGTTTATTTGTTTAAAGCTCTCCAACAAAAGAAATCCTACAACTTTCCTAGTCAAACTAGTGACATTGCTAGTTACTCCCTGTGAGAAGGTTACTAATGATCAGTTTTAAAATGTATTCTCCTGCACCTTAAACTCATTATCTCATGATGTACAACTACTGTTGGTGCTTATCATAATTAAAGCAACCATATAAATATTTGAAGGCTAGTATTTTATTGAAATGTTTTTTACTCTTAATTGAATCAGTAATGTTTTATCTAAATTTTATCACAGAATTGGGCGGAGTTTTTCAGTTGAGGTACACCAGTGTCAACTAAAATAATACTATCATTCCCTGTTTTGGAAGCTTTATTTTTATTTCTGCCAATGTACATTTCAAGCTTCCATTTTTGCAGCATTAACATACTCCAAACACATGTTCATCTTGTGATTCTCTATCGGATCCTTCTCATTTACTGCTGACTTTATCCCTTCATTTTAAATTTGAGCATTTAATTATGTGACACAATACAATTTTACTTAATTACATTTTATTGTTTTCAGCTCAAGTTTCTAATTTATCATGATAATTTCGACTGTAAACCTATCTTTCAAACTGTGTGAAGTGAACCCGTTTTGTTTCACTAGCAAATAATTTGTATTTGTTTTATCAAAGGATCAATCAAAAAGGGACTCTGTTAAGTCCCATTTTGTAGGCTTTACTGTAATCCAGGTTGCTTTTCCAGGCATAAATCTAGGAAGAATGAGCTTTTTCTACTGGTTAATGTAGCCTGGATTCTCATATTTAGGGTTACTCTTGCAAATCTGCAGCTTCTTTGGGCTCAGAGAATCAACTATCAGCTGCATAAGGCCTCTTAATAACACCCAGGAGAAGAAAAGAGATTTCCCAAAGTCTCGTCTACAGCAGGAGGTGGCAGAATTGCAGGAAAACATTGAAAAGGTGCTGAAACACCAAATATAACCATATGGTCCCCAAGATGTACTGCAACGTGGAACTACAGATGGAATCATTCCTTTGCATCAGCATGAATGAATTAAAATATTAGATCTAACACTTGTGGCACAGTCCAGAAAATGTTGCTAACTATTCTAAAAGCTGGTGGAAAACTCTGATTGACTACAACAAAACTGTAAGTACGTATTAAAATTAACCATGGAAAAAACAAACAAATTTATACTTGAGATTAAGAGGCAACATTCAGGATAAAGTAAGATCAGGATCTAAATAAGACCTAACCTGTGCTGGAACAGGCACACCAACTGGCCTGCGCTGTATCCACTGTACTGCAGGTTAGGAGCAGGCTGGGGCACAACTTGGAGTAAGGGGATTTTATTCTCTTTACCTTATGTTGTGTGGCAGACAGCCCAAAGGGATCTGCGCCCATAATTTTGCAGGCACAAAGCTGAGTGGCCCATGTAACACTGGCCGGGCTGTGGCTGGGGATTAGGAATTGGCCTAGGTCACCCAATCTGTTCCCACCCCCATCCTTGGGCCAATCCGCCTCCCAGACTGCTCTTCTCCACCTTCTTCTTGCCCCAAAACGTCTCTGTTCTGCCCTCCTGCCAGCCTCTTTCACCCAGCCTAGAGGGGGGTATGGGCCTCCCAAAACCAGAGGCTGGCATGACCCCCCAGCTCAGGGAGGAACCCCCTGGGTGCCTACAGTGCTGCAGCACTGCAGGCACCCCTCCCGCCACAGTCCCCACTCCCGCCAGCACTTACAGTGGTCCCAACATCCGAGTAGGACTTTGGAACTGTGGCGGTAAGGTTTTATTATAATATTATTATTATTATTATTATTATTATTATTATTATTATTATTCCTATACTGTAGATATGGGCTGAGAGAGAGAGAGAGAGAGAGAGAGAGTAATTTACCTAAGGCAGTGATTCCCAAATTTTTTACATTGGGACCACCTAAAGGAAAGTTTCACTAACTTTACTAACAGCTCAAGCTTCTGTGGCTATAAGGCAGCAGTGCTTCCTGCAAGTAGCAGGTAGTTTAACCCTTCATGCACATGGCCCAGTCTGCCTTGTCAGTTTCGCGACCCACCAAACATTGGGTCATGACCTACTGGTGGGCCCTGAACACACAATATGGGAACCACAGGTTTAAGGCCATCTATCAAATTCACAGCTGAGGTGGAAAACAAAGTTTGGAAACAAAACCATCTCCTGAGAAGTACAATTTGAAAGATTAAAAAGAACAGAAGTTCCTGCGTGTCTGAAAGGCCTTTCACTCACAAATTAATATATGCTGAGACAGGATTTCTGATCCAAACTAGGAAAGGGAGGACAAAGTGAATACCTCTTCTTTGAGAACGCATTGCTTGTTAAATATTTTTTTTTAACTATAGAAGTTAAAGGATCAATCAGGAGGAGACAGGCTGCCCAATCCTAAGCTGCCCGACGGCCTGGGAGTGCAGTGATAGCCAGGCAGCTACTGCTGCATCCTGCAGCAGCCAGGCAGCCAGAGAAAGCTCTGTGGAAGAAGGGGACATTCATCCCCTTTCCCTGCAGTAAGGGTGCAGGTGGGTGAGTGCCTGGGCCAGTTATTTCGCTGCCGCAGAGGTGAGCGCCTCATATTGGGCCACGTAATCCTACACAGAAGTCTGGATCGTCTGTGAAGCTTGTAGCCAGTCCCTCCTCCGCTCCCCCCCCCACCCAGGAACAGCCTCCTGCCCTGCCCAGAAAGGCTACAACGCTGGCATCAGGTAGACTCACCGCTCGCAGGCTGGCAGTACGGGCTGCGCAGGGCCGGCATTGACATGGTGTCACCCCAGTACCAATAGTAATGACTTACCGCCAGTGCTGGAGGCGCTTTACGGCACCTTGCACCAGAGGCGTTTCTACAGGGATGGCAAAGCGCTAAGTGTTGCAAGAAGCCTTACCCTGTCATGTAAATCCCTCCTCTCCCTTGCTGCTGTAGCCAGTAAGCAACGCCAAGATTGACTAAAACGGTGCAGGAGAGGAGTGATTTCCACTGCAAGGTAAGGCTTCTTGCAAAACTTAGAGCTTTGCCATCCCTGTAGAAACGCCACTGCCTTGCACAACAATTGCAGGGGCAATATAAGCGTACTGCCTGTGTTATGCCCAATAGGATCAGGCCCTTAGCTATTTTCATAAAAAGAAACAATGGGTGATGTATGTGATTCACAAAGGGCCTTCTCCGCAGTGGCACCAATATAATAGAACCAAGCCCTCTCCAGAGTCTTTCTGACAAGGACTAAAACCACTTATTTTCCAGTTGACCTTCCCACCTTAATTTTTTTTATATTGCTGCCTTTGTTGTTATTAGATGCCTTTATCATTACTAGCTGCGGTGTATTATATATTGGCCTTTGTCTTGTTTATGCTTTTTAGGTTAATGTTTTATCCTGGCTTCTCTTTCTTTTTTTTTACCTTTTAATTTGTATTTTAATGTATATTGGAAGCTGCTCTAGGTATCATGTTGTTTGGAGGGCAGGGCAGGGTATAAATCTTTAAATAAGATTAAAAATAAATAAATGTACCAGTTCAAATGAATAAAAGGCAGCATCTTAAATACACCCTGACCTTTGATAGTCATGAGAGCCCAGTGTCCTGCTCTCTCCTATTTGTCTCTGATATAAGTAGTATCTTACCCATCTTGTCTTGCTGTCCTTAATATGACACACTTTGCCCCTATATTCTGAAAAAATTGCTTCTAGGTGTTGTTTTGTTTTCAAAACCACAATTCTTCCTCTTAATTGTTAATTGTTTGGATCATGTGTCTCATACATCTCATAAAACGGCTGACTTGAATTAAATAGCAATGTCACTTCTGCTGTGGTGTCAACTTGCAAGACAAACTTACTTCTTGTTCTCTCTCTCACTCTCACCTGGCCCACAGTTAATTAAGTTTTCTTTGTGAACATTACTTTCCATAATTTTCACAGAAAATACAACAAACAAACCAAGCAGTCTTATCTTCATATGCAAGAAGCATTGCTGAAAAAAGGACTGGGTGGGAAACTTGAGAACTCAGGCAAGGGGTGCTGAGAAAATAATGGGGTTGTTTGTAAATAAGAATACCAAAGTGCTTCTAGATATTACTATTAGCAGCACCAAACTGGAAGGAAAGGCAGAAGTAACTCCCAAATAGAAACAATAACCAGGGCAAAAGGTTGGTCCTGCCATAGTTGATTTGGTACAATGGCTGCAATGCCACCTGATCTTTTTTTTAATCTACCAGGATTAGCAATGACTGCCACGGGAATCAGGAGATTGGTGCACTTATCACCTGAAAAAAAAAAGGAACTTACTTGATGCAATGTGTGTTGTTGTTCAGTCGCTAAGTCATGTCCGACTCTTTGCAACCCCATGGACCACAGCACGCCAGGCCTTTCTGTCTTCCACTAGCTTCCAGAGTTCACCCAACTTCATCTTCATTGCTTCGGTGACACTATCTAACTATCTCATCCTCGGGCCGCCCCCTTCTCCTTTTGCCTCTCACAGATGCAATGTGTACCTGAAAACTTTTTGTACCAACTTTTTACAGAAATATTACTAATAAACAAGAAAAGGGGAAATAAAGTCCCTATGAGATAGCTCAAAGATTGCCTCATTCTGTATGAATCTGTTCAGGTCCTTCATTTGATAACTGTTGGTTGTTCCGCCTGCCCTCTGAAGATCATACAGTGGAAACACAAGGCAGGGCTTCTAATTTTTAACTATACAGTAGTGTTTAGATGGTGAAGCACCTCTCTGAGGGCCATTTGCCCATCTCATTGCTTTCTTTTCTGTCTTTCAAGCCCCTGAAACCTGGCCCTTCAAAAGACCTTTTGTGTTTAATTATTCTGTTGTGTGTTCCCCTCCCCCACAGTTTCTTTTCCCTGAGGCTGATCTAAATGGTTTAAACTTTGTGTCTGTGAGCTGCCTTGAAGATCTCTGACAGAAAGGTGGTATACCAGTATGCAAGGAATTCTGCACTTGTCCATGTTGCCAGAACCTTATTTGTGTATTCAATCAAGTATACAAACAGGCCTTGATTAATAACTACCTGAGAAGCAGGGCCAACCTATCTATAAGGCTGACTGAAGTGGTTGTCTCAGGACCCAATCCTGAAGCAGGCAGTATGATGTTACCATTGCTCGTGTTGCAAACTTGCCAGAGTGCATTTGTGGCACAGTTGAGGGCCCTACCACTGGTGCTGGGCCTGTGCCTGTGACACAGAGCCTCAGTACCCAGGAGCAGCCTTGTCTCTGTCAACTGCAGTAAGTGCTACTGCAAGAGACTTTGGGGGGCAAGGGGAGGATGTGGGAAGGTGGAACTGGTTGGGGGAGGGTAGGATTGGTCCCAGGAGGGGATGGGTGGGACCAGTGGTGGCACTTGCTGCTGCATTCTGAACCCCCATGTCAAGTGTCTAAACCTGACACAGGGAGTCTCCAGTCTCTGACAGCAGATAGCCAGCGGAGACTTGAGTAGTCCCCTTCCCCGAAGAGACTTCCTTGGCTGCTGTGGCTCTCATGGGATGCAGTGGTAGTCGTGTTGGTACTGCTACACTTCCAGGAGCCAGGCAGCTCAGGACTGGGTAGTTGGGTGGGGAACACCCACTGCTCTTCCTCCTCCCATGCCCTGGATTGAAAGAGGAAGTGTGGATGTAAAGTGGTGGACCCTTGGGAAGAGTAGAGACTGACACATTACTAGGAAAGAGGGGTGATACTTGGTGCGCCACCTCAGACCTAATGTGATCTTGGCCCTGATGGAAAAACAGAATGACACGTTTGTTGCATTAAAATCCTCAGTACTTGTTAAGCTACATTTGCAAAGGGGACTCCAGTTTTATCTCAAAAATACGCAGATAATGTCTTCACCTGCACAGATAAAAACACCAAGGCCTTGAATGCTCAAACTGGATGGGGAAAGGTGGAAAATAAATACAAATATAACAGAAACTGAATCCTGAATGAATGTGAACAAGTGAACAAAGAGCTATAGAATTCAAGAGACTATGTTTTCCTCTAATACTCCAGTAATGAAGTTCAACTTAATTCTAAAAAGTAGACTTCTAAATGTATGGACATCAGTCTCTCTGGACCATGCTGTCATTTATCTTCTATATGAGATGCCCAGGGTTGTTCCCAGAGTGCAGGATGTGAATATTTCCTCATTAAGAATTTGGATGAACTCACAAGCTCATTTATTATAAATATGTAACCTACTCATCAGAGAGCAATAGCTTTTGGTTACTGCTGACCTGAGACAGGGCCAAACCAATAGCCTCCACAATATTCCCAGTTCCTCAAAGCCATCCACTTTTATTATTCAATTTTCAAACAGTTATGATATTAATATTGAGGAACTGAATCCTGAGCACGCACTAAAATCTTCTTGCTGTTCATTTATTTGGATTAAAATTGTGGTAGCTTCATGCTATGAATCTGTGACAAAATAAATAGCATATCCATGATAAAGTGTGCTACTTTCTAAAAGGCAAATTAAAGTAGGCTCTGACATTAATTAACGAACCAGCATTTTATCTTATCTCTTACGGATATTTATATATCCTCAACAACAGCATTGCTTATAAAAATCTGACCATGGTCAGGGAGCTGATCAGCTGATCCAGCCTGCTGTTAGCCCATCAGTATTAAAACACTGTTTTCTTGTGCTCCTATTCGTCTGTCATCTCTATGTGTTGCTTCTTATTTATAGGGCAAGACCTTTAGCAGGGTCTGTTAGTTGTGCTTAAGGAGAACATTGCCTGTGACTACAGAGCTTAGCTATAACCGCTATGAATTTAATTGATTTTCTGCTCCATGCAGCAGATCCAGGACTTCCAGAGCAGAGAAGCAACATCCAGGCCAGTGTTCTTCAACCTTAGGAGTCCCAATGTTCCCAGTGGGGCTGTGGGGTTGCAGCAACGTACAGGAATGAAAAAGGTTGGCTTAGAGCTCCCCCAGGTAAAGAGGAAGGCATCTAATGCACACCTTCATGTAACAAGAGATTGTGGGTGCAATCCCAACATAATTTCAAGCACCGGGATAAGCACAATGCAGCTCCAAGGAAAGGGAACAAACATTCCCTTACCTTGAGGAAGCCTCTGTGACGACTACTCCACTGCAGAATGCAGAGCATGCCCCACTGGCACAGCTATGTCAGTGTGGAAAGTGGGTTAGGATTGCGCCCTGAGTCCTAGTCCTGCTCAGGTTCTTAGAAATTGTGCTAAAATTGCTTTAACTAGTGCCAGGTTTCATGGTAATTTTTTCTGTTCTCTCTAATAAGAATATTTGGTTACAGTCAACAGTGCTGGAAGGCATTATGGGGTAGATAGTGTCCTGGGAGGGGGCAGGATGACAGTGAGGTCCCCACACCGCACAAAAAAGGTGGAAGACAACTGATTCAGGCAGATCTCAGTCTTTCACTTCAGAAATGGACAGGAGTTTTCATAAGAAGGGGTATACTTTCCACCTGGACCTCCTTGGAGTTTTTGCATATGGCACCATCACCAGGAGATCCAAAGAGTGGAAAACACATGGATCCAAAGAGCAACTATGTGTCACTGATGTAGCTACACATGTGGCTGCCTATCCCAATGTTCATGATCTGAGCCCTATAGAATAGGCAGGATGCATGTGCTGATGGCTCTCGATGCAGATGCACATCCCCATCAGTTGGGTCACTACTTGCTTGTAACTTCAGGTGAATCAGTGCAGGAATGTTTGGTGCCTACTGTAACTAATCACTACAGCATGAAACAGTAGCATAAAAAGGCTGGAGCAGGGCAGGCAGTCCACCCCAGGAGCACACTGTAAGCAGGTGCCAGTGAACCCTGAGTGCCTGGTAAGACCTGGTCTTCTCTGGGGATCTCAAAGTGGAGGCCAGGTCTACGCATGGCTTCAACAGCCATGGGCAGCAGTCTGAGGAGCAGTGGGAGCAGTCTGCCCTAGGTATCAGTGGTGCTTGGTTTCACTGGCATGACATAAGTGGCTTCCATAGATATATCTGAATAAAGTATTCTCTATTATGAGATGCAGATTTTACTTCCCTGGAGACACACGCTTATGTGGTCCATCATTCTTTTTTCTCATTGACCTACACTTACTGATCCCATGTGGGCATCACTTTTGTTTTATCCCAGGTAAACTTGATATTGACAGAATCAGGCTTCTAATCCTGTTTGCCTAAAGGAATGTCCAAAACTAAAGAGAACCATTTCATTAGACTCCTTATCTCTTTAATTTTATTAATTGTGTGTGACATTAAAATGTGGTGCGTGACGTTAAAACGTAATGCTTCCATCACCATTAAAACACAACGTTCTCGATATTTTTCCTTCTCACTTTTAATGAGTAGACAGTATCCAGATGGCACTATCTCATTTTCCATTTGCTGCTGTGACCAACTACCTCTGCAAATGTAGGAACTAGACTAATTAATGGAGAATAGGAATACTAACAGCTGTTAGTTAAGGGCCACTTCACACACTACTATTTTTCTACACAGAGATCATCCTCGTTTTAGAAAAAGTTTACCAGGCTGGCTGCTCACATGGTCTCACTATGTTAGAGGCTGCTACACCAGGGCAAATCCCAGCAAAACATAACCATGATCTCACACATGGCCAGCAGCAAAGTTTAAAGCATAATAAGTGCAGAAGCAAGCATCAATATAACACTGACAGGTACTCGCATAGCACCCCTGGTAACTCTGCTACTACCTGCCAATCTGTACTGACTGTTAACCTCCCTTCATAGCCAAAGTGGAGGTGCAGTGAGCAACCTTGTCTTTGGCTATGAAGGGAGGTTAACAATCAGTGCATGGTGATGGCTGAACAAACCTACATCCAACCTAGTAGACACCTTGTGCAATGGACAAGCAGCCAGCCAGAAAGAGATTACAGCTTCTTTCCTCTCTGCAATATGCAAGCAGCAACTGACACCATAGTCACAAACACCAGGTTTCTCTGCAGACTGAATCAGCATAAACCTAGGCAGCTTGCAAACAACCACAAGCTAAGAAGGACTTCCATTCTCATAACTGAACCTGCCCAGAGGGAAGGAAAAATGCTAAGAGAATCAATAGGTTTCCAAGACTAAATGTTTAGATCCCTTTGTGGGAATAATGCTCAGATGAGATTATAATTCCCTTCCTAGGATTTATATATCCCTGCTGGAGTGCTCCAAATGGCTATGGGAATGGGGTCCAAGGTCAGCAATAGAGAACATACAGAAATCTCTAGCATCACCAGGTAGCATGTAGACCACAGTCTGAAATCCTGGGGAACCAACTGCCAATCAATATAAACAATATTGACCTAAGTGGACTAATGGTCTCACTCTGTATAAAGCAGTTTCATGTGTTGAGTTGTTTGGAATTTTATCCTCTGTTGCTGCTGTTGGGGTAGAGAGGGAGGAAGTAATCTGGGGCTGATCTAAGTAGAATGTTTAAATCTTCAACCCATCACTGATAAATCACTGGGGATCAGGAACAAGTCCTGAACAACTACAGGCTTCCATTCAACCCACCTTGCCCCTGCCAGTGTAAGGGTTCAGCTAGAAGTATTATTGTGAGTGCAAGAGTACTGCTAAACTGCGTTGCTGGTTTTTTTGTCTGCCAGTAGAGCATTGCTCCCTGCTATGGTGCAAAAGAGGTGGCTTGGGTGTATCACAGACCAACCTGCAATCTAGTAGTGTTTTCTATTTTTCTAAAGATATATTTTCATAATAGGGCCAATATAATAATAATAATAATAATAATAATAATAATAATAATAATAATAATAATAATAATAATATCAGAAGCACTTCTAAGATTACCAGGACACGTATTTTGATGCTCAGATTGTCACTAAACCAGACTGCTGAAAGTCTGGATCAATGAACAGGTAATAGAAACAATGCTTCACAAATTGTACTGCAATTGTTTATAGACATTTTGTGGCACCCTAAGCATTTTTAGGATGTCGTGAAAAAAATCTTGCAAATTACCATTGGCTATGTAAACACATAAAATTAATAATTTGTGGATTAAGATGCCGTAGTATACACACATTCCAAACCTATACCACAGAAATGTCATCCTGAGTAGCATAGGATATTGTGGATATGCTCTTGGACACAAGGACAACGACACGTCCCCTTGTGCAAATATAGCTTTGATGGCAGCAAGAAAGTCTTGCTGTTATAGCTCAGTTCCTCCAGTAGCAGAGCCATGGATACCGTTGCAATATTATGCTCACCTACTTCCGATGCTGGTTCAGCTACTACAACTGGCATAGACTCCAACATGTGATAAAGATGTGTGCAGGACTGGGAAGAGCGAACTTATGCCATTTTCTAAACCCTCAAATGATGGACATGCCCCAAAAGTCAGCACAATGGTATGCCAACATTGGGGTTGGTGTAGGAGTAGAAACAAAATCCACAGAAAACAACAGAGGAAAAACATCAGAAGATCTCAGCTCTGGCTATTCCCTCCTTTCCTACAATAGAGCATAGGATATGGACTACATTCTACAGCTAATAATAACAACACCAACTCCAGTACTAAAGACCCTTCTAGGGACACCAGAACTCAGATGACAGGGCACGCAGCATAAGACTATACTTCCATGTAATACAAACTGAGAGCACACATGCACATGGGAATTGTGGTGATAGAGAAAGGGTAATTCACACAAAAAGCCTGCTGAATGCCTGACAGCAGTGATCCTAGCTATTCTACTGTGGGGTGCTGACATAGGTCCCTGTTGCTTTGCAAATTCCGTGACAGGCATGGATATACCTGGTGCAATCAGACCTCACCGATACTTGCTACTTGCTGTTTGTTGGATAGCATGCAAACAGACAAGAGCCCTGATGGGATGAGATGGTTGGCAACCCTACTTGTGTGTTTGTCTTTCAAGTGCTTTTTGGTAGGGGCATAAGTGTTGGGATTGGAACCTTGTGATTGACTGTCAAATGTAGTCTGAATCCTATGCTGTGCTGTAAGAAAGTGAGTGGATTTAAGGGGAAGGCAGGAGTGGCAATTTTCTCATGTGTTTTCTTTCCCCATGGTTTCATATGGGTTTTTACATTCCTATGATAGCTCTGACATTGGCATAGAGTTCTGACATCCCCATGAACTGGAGAGGGTTTAAGATATGGTATAGCTGACTCCTCCTCATTCCACCCCATCCCACCTCCACCCAATTTGGTGGTAGTGATAGTGATGCTGGTGTCTGAGGTATGTTGGCACAGTGTTGCTTGGGTGTCTGTGGCATGTCAGTGGAACTGGTGCTATGATGGAGGAACAATTAGAGGGCATGATGCACAATATGCCACTCAGACTGGTGTTTCAGAAGTATAGGACTGTACCTTTATTAAGTGTGTGGTCAATGCCAACATACTTTGTTTTCCATTATTCACTTTACCTCAGCATACGTAGTCATTTGACATCCTGCGAGGAAGAATTGCTTTCTAAGGCCTCAGTCTTGCTATCTAAGTCTGCAATCCTATCTAGACTCACCTGGGAGTAAGCCCAGTGGCGGCATTCAGCCGGTACGCTAGGCGGGAGGAATGGGTGAGCGGCAGCTCGCCTGTAGCTTACCGCTCCGTTTCGCCGTCTTCCCCGCCAGCGAAACGGACCGGGACGCAACGGGCGAGCTGCCGCTCACCCGTTCTTCCCGCCCAGCGTACCGGCTGAATGCCGCCGCTGAGTAAGCCCCATTGATAGGTAAGCCCTCTCAACCTACTCAGAGGTAAGTAGGCAGTCTATAACGGACCTACCTCTGAGTAGACATGTACGATTGGACTATGTCTCAGGCTTCTTTCTGGATGGGAACTAAAGCAAGTTGGCAAGAGTTGATCTTTTATTGCTCTTCAGATGGGCAAAATATTTATTATTACTTTGGTGTGTATAGAGAGCTTTTAAAAGGCTAGCTTCAACCCTGCTCACATCTCTCTACAGCGTATATCAATAAAAATATTCTTTATTGAAAGAAGTGGGGTCATGTGTATCCAAACCTTGAGTAGCCTGTCCAGTGCAGATAATCTCTCAGAACAATGGGAAAACACATCAAAAAGACAATATATGCACAAACAGTATGGAACAAGTTGCATAGAAGGAGAGTTGGGCAGAATCAGAAGCTTCCAGTCTTCCCCCCCCCAAAAAAAAGTGCTGCTGAGGAACAAAGATTATGAATGTGTGAAGAGTGAAAACTGTAATTTATTATGCTGTTTCCTTACACTAAATGTCACTCTGGGCAAACAATATGAGGATAATAAAAAAGTGAATAGACATCATAATAATCCAACACAAAAGTTAACACACATACATACCTCCAAAACCTTTTCTACACAACAAACATTCCAGATTTACAGCCCAATCCTATGCATGTCTACTCAGAAGTATGTCACATTATAGTCAAGAGGCTTATTCCCACGTAAGTATTCATAGGATTATATTCTCAATGTTCAATGAAATAATAAATTTTGCAATGGGTAGGGTATAGGGACCTGGTTTAAAGAACTGGGAGTGGGACAAAAAAATTAAAATTCCCAAGTAAATTTGATAAACAAAAGACAGCCAAGTGGCAGGGGGACTGAGCAAAAGAAGCCATTAAAGCCTCACAAAATCATGTACAAAAATAAGGAAACGTTATTTTTCCTTATTTGGGTTTTCAGCCGCTCTTCCCATTGTGTTGGTTTTGGTCTGTTCTCCAGTCTTCTCTCTTTCTTTGTCTCCAGCTTCTTCCTTTCAGAAGCAGTTAAGATGGGGCTCTCCAAGCTCTGTATATGCCTGCCAATATCTTTTGGCCCCAAGGCTAGGCATGCCCCACCAAGCACAAACGTGTATAATACAGTTTCAGAAAGCTTGAATGTTTAAGACTTGGTTACAAATGCAGAAGAGTGCATTTTTGATTAATGATGGCTATTTTAATTATTTATTTGTACAGCCCAAGATTGGGGTGTGTGTGAAAGGTGCACTGAACTGGCAAGCTAACAGGACATGCAAAGGTTCAGGGAAACACCCTCTTCTTTTCAGAAACCTCAACAAAGCTGGCTTACCTACTTTGTTACCTGCCTCAGCTGGACCCGGCTCTGCAGGTAAGGCCCAGAGTTCAAGCAGCAACCAGTGAGAACGCAGCCCCACCTCCAGCCTTCCTCCAGAAGGAGGAGGTGCTGAGCCTCACTCCAGGGAAGGGGTTGCTGGGTGTGCCTGGCTCCGGCTCCTTTTACAGATTTGCTAACCTTTAGCCCTGGGGCCTCTAAGTAGTTCACACCTAATTCTGACGAAAATAGCATGACTCAGTGGAGCGGGGATCTGACCCACTGAGAGAAGAAAAAAAACCAAACGGAAAAAAAAAAGGCTACGTTTGTGGATTGACCTCCCTAAACCAATCGTTTGGCAGTTGTGCGAGATACCGAGCCCCAGCGTGTAAATAACGCTGCCGCCGGCTCCTTCGGCCCTCCCCACCCGTTGGAGGAGGGAGGGCGTAAAGAGAGAGAAGAGACCGTGCAAGTGAAATGAAATAGAAAAGCTGTACTGAAACAAGGATTCCGTGAAGGGGGAGGGGGCTCGAAATGGAGAATGCTCACACAGGCAGCTGAGCAGCGGGGATTAGGAGGATAATTCAGTGAAAAGGAGAAGCAGGTTCTGGAGGAGGAACCCAGTCACGAAAAATGGAGAGGGGCTGCAAAGTGCACCCTGGAGAGTGTGTATTTTGATACACGAAGTGCGTGATATCCCCGCTCTAAGTAGGCTTCCTCGGAAGTAAGTCCCACTAGTTTCAATGAGCGCATCCGACCGTAGTCGTAAAGGAAAAATGTTAGGGGCACTACTCTGAGAGGTGAGAGGGGCTCAGGGGACAGGGTCGTGCCACGGTTTTGAGAGGGGGGAGCATCATGCCGCGGAGGACCATTGGGGCGCATTAGCCCTCGACTGGGCGGCATTCAGCCGTGGGTATCTTAGCAAGGCTGCGTGCGGAATGTGAGCGGGAGAAGGGTGGGGTGAATGGAGCGGTCTTAGTGGGGTGCGCGGGGAGGGCTGTGAGGAATGCAAAGTGGCGGGGAGGGGGGCAGCACGTGAAGAGCAAGCCGCGCAGCAACCCGATCTTTAAGGGGTGTGTGTGTGCGCGACAGAGAGAGAGTAGGAGGGGTCGAGCCAAGCGGGCGCGAGGCACTCCTGGGCTCTGCGGGCTGGTTGGTTGGTTGGTTGGCGCTGGGCACGCGCGGCGCGTTCCTGCTGAAGCAGCTTAGCTGTGCTGGCGGCAGTTCGGGCGGGCGGGCGCGCGCGGATTGCGTGGTCCCGCGACCGAGCGTGTGTGTGAGAGAAGGAGAGTGTGGAAGGGAGCAAATAAAAGGGGATCCGGGAGCTGCCGGTGCGCGCGCGGAGAAAGAGAGGGAGAGAAACGGTGGCGGAGCCCGACGCCAGCGGTCGTTTGGCGGGTCGGAGCAAGGCAGCATGCGGGTGGCGGCGCCCCGGGCGCGTGTGGTGAGTAGTTCCTTGGCGTCTTCTCGGTCACCCGCCGCCTGTTGAGTGGTGGACCTTCCTCCCTGTTCGAGTAAAGAAGAAAAAAGCCCCTTCCAAGTTGCCTCCCAGATCGCAGGCTTCCTGCGAGGAGAGGCACTCCGAAGCCGCTGCCGCCGCCGTTTTCCGTGGGGTCCGCCTGGATCCTTTCCTCGGGGGAAGGGTGCCGCCTCTCCTTGAGCACCTGGGCACCTTCCTTCTCTCCAGTAGCGCGAATTCGTCCTCGGAGAGGGAGCCTTTCGGACCTGATCCACTCGCGGTACGCTGTGCTCTGCGTGCAGGTGGGTGCAGGATTGTTGGGTTAGCCCGTCGGGTTTTTTTTTTAACCTGTGACCGCCGCCATCCTTACGCGATTGCTCTCCTTTTATTCCGGATTTTGCTGAGGATCCTTTCTTCTCTTCACCTGCACACAGACTCTGGGCTTCTTTTTCTGCACCGGGCTCTCTTTCTCGCTGTGTGTGTGTGCGTGTGCGCGCGCGAGCGCGCGCTCCCGTATGTGTGTGGCGGCTTCTTCTGTGTTTTGTCAGTGACTTGGGTTGTACCTGTTTGGAACTGTTGCATGATAGGGCATGTGCTATATCTCTTTTCTCCATCGCATCGGCGATTTGTAATGATGGTTTATGTTTATGTCCGACATAGAAAACCGATTTTATTCAAACGGTGTCGTTGGCTGCAGACACTCGTTAAAACAACAGCAACAACTTAAATGTTGTAGAGACCCTTTTTCCTGATAGTACGCTCAGGGAGTTATTTTTTCTAAGAATTTTCGTGCTGCTGGAAAGAAATAAGAAGGAAAGCATCAACTGTTCTAATGTTCTTGTAGTCTGGAAAGATGAAATACATTTTCCATGTTAATGAAAGTGGCCTGGTGACCTTTCCCACTGGAAGACGTAATATACCGGAGTCATCTCAGCGGCTGTAAGAAAATCGGTCTCAGTGTATATTTTTCCCCCAATGGCGTTTTGAAAAGGTGAAGAATAGACATGATCAGACTGCCTGACTTCACCTGCGGTGCTTGCAACCCAAGACTTTCACAGTCAGGAATGTTGCCATGCCTGCTTCTCCACTACACCCTGAGACAAATGTTTAGAAACAAAATCTTTGGATTTCTCCCAGGTCTAACGCACAGTCTGGAAAAGAGGCAGTGACACCACTCTAGTAATAGCTCTGAAACCAGATGCTTTTTTTTCGGAATGCCTCTTTCAAATGGCAACCAGGAGTGTTGGGCTTTTTAATCTCTCTAGCTTTGTTCTTTTAACTGTAAATTGATGGAAAGAAATGAGAAACAATGAATTTCCTGGCTTTGGTTAGATGGGTTGTGGTTTTGCAGCCCCAGACAGCTTTAGCACGGTGCCTTCTTGTTTCTCAGTCTGTGCTTAGTGCTCCAAGGTAAATGTGGGGTAATTGGAAAACTACCTGAAACACATTTTTGCTCTGACAGTTAGCTATTAGCATTCAAAAAAATCTTCAAAGGAAGAGGGGTATAAAAACAATGGGAGCTTTGTGTGTTCTTAATTTGTCTATTTTGTTTCTGTGAAGCAGGTTTCTTGAAGTAACATGCATAGACTAAAAGGAGGCAAAATAGTTTGTGTTCTCTATATTTAAGTAATGTGTTGCATACTTGGCAATGAGGACTAAATATTGAATGAAGTTCCTCTCTGTGTCAGCATGCTAGGTACTGGGGATAAAACAATTTTGGTGTTTCTCAGCGCCCTAATATAGAAGGAAACTATACTCGTAAACTATATGCCTCAATGCAGTAAAGTTTGAGATGGGACACCCCACCACAATAAATTCCTATTAAAAAATTTTTTTTGTTGCCATTCATTTTCAGGGGTGCTCCATGTTGTTTGTGTATGAGATTTAAACTTTTGCCCCCTGTTGGACTGGCAGGAGTACTTTTTGCATGAGAAGAAAAGGACCCTTTTAAAATGCAAATGGTGTAGGCACTTTGTCAGCCAGCTCCCACTCAACCTGTTGGTTTCTTTTTAACCAAAGCAATGACTGGCAGATTGTATGAAATCCCAAAACTACTTCTGAATATCAGGAATGAGAGCAACACTTTCAATGTTGCACTTGCCAGCTTTTTTTTAATCCTCTCATGCTGGTTTTACATGGCTGTGCAAGAACTTGAACTGTGGAATTGAAATAATGGCTTTCAGTTTAGTATTGTGCGTGGTAGTGCGGCTGGCCGAAATGGAGAAATAGTAACAGGATGAAGGGAAATTAGTGCATGCATGTCGATGTTATTTCTTACAGCTTTTGTTTTTATAAGGCAGTTTTAGATCTTTTTGTTTTAGCTTAAATATTTACTTTGAATTTAAACCCCTTAAAAATTTCCACTCTGAAAAACATGCATTAATGTAGATGAACAAAAACAATTGCTTTAAAAGGGCTGAATTTTTTAGATATCATAGCTAAACTGTACAACTACATTTGTGAATTGCATAACTATGATTACATATATCAAAATTGTCACTTACTAAGAGAATTGAACTGTGCAGTGTGATTTGTTGTAGCTATAGCTGTGCAGTGTAATTTATACAGAAATTAGCTGTCTCAATTTCTCTGTGTTTTGAAATCTTTGCATAAAGAGCCTTGTGTTTAAAAAGTTCAAGGGTGGTTGCTCACTCTGTGTTCCATTCATTTGATCTAGTCTCTTCATCCCACTTCACCATCACTTACATCCTGTCCTGTTGCACTTCCAGAAGACAGGTTTAATCTTTTGGGACAAGCAGTTGGTATTTGCAGTATGTTTCCATGGCTGCTCTCTATGCCTGGAAAGGAAAATAAAGATTGCTCTTCACAGCTTTTCTAACATAGTTTTGTGTTAACCATGGCTGCATTATGGAGGCCTTGCCCAGGGCTGTATTGCTCTCCTATATAACTTTGAAGAACTTACGTAGTAAGAATAAACATTTGAACAGTGCTTTCTTAATACTTGCATTGTATAGTGCTTTCAAATTGCATAGAGCACTTCATGTATTATCTTGATAAAATCTTTCCAGTAGTCTCTTGGTAAGAATTATTTTTTCCATATTGCGGTTGAAGAACTGAGACTGAGAGGGGGTGACTTCCTTACTGCAACTTTGTGAGTTAATGGTAAAGAGGATTCAGACCAGAGGGTCCTCATTCGCAACTTGCTAAGAGACTGAGCTCTTTTTGCTTGAAAGCAGTGTTTGCTCACCAATGGTGAACAGGCAAGTGCTTAATTACAAACCTGAATTAAATTCAATTTAAAAAATAGTGAATAGGATGTAATCCACCAGGAATGTTTCCTGATAAATCTTTGTTCTAAGAAAAGAATTCGGGAGCACAGTGTTTTTATATGCAACTCCAGCTAATCTCTGTGAGGCTTGGGCAGTAACTTGTATAATATTCTGCTGTTCGTTTTTATTAATTACCATGTATGCTAATTTTATAAGAGTAAACATTCGCAATGGTTTTAGAATGTCATCACTAAAGGCTGTTGTACGTGCGAAGCTTATTTTACACTGAGGCAGACCATTGGTCTATCTAACATATCATGTGACTGGCAGTGGCTTTTCCAGGGTTTTATATGGTGACTTTCCTAGTCCTGTTTGTATATTCCAAAATTGAATGTGTAAACTTCTGCGTGTGAAAAATATGTTCTACCACTGAGTTATGGTTCTTTTGCAGGTGATGTTTTGTCACTAGCAGTCCTGGACTGATAATACCTTCCTTTAGACAGGCTGCTTTTAAAATCACATAAATAGCAGTCATTGCCTTGAAGCTTAATTCACAGAAACTAGTTTTATGTTGCAGTTAGTGTACCTTTATTTTTGGGCCCTTACTTCGATTGAAGAATGTGATCGGCAGACTCAGTTTTGTAAATAAAAAATAAATGTAGCCTGCCTCCAAAACAGTGAACTTTGGGATTGCATAGGAGCAATAAAACTGTTGCAGTACAGTATATTTGAGTTTCAGGGACGCTTATCACCCCACTAACTTGGAGGGTGATGTGCTTTGGCATTCATCCCACTTCTGGAATAGGCATTCATAACAAGGAGTTAAAATAGCTTATGGTCAAAGAGCTAATGCATCCCTTTGGATCAAAAGATTTATATAATTCTGCATGGTTACAAATATTACCATCTGGCCTTTTTGATTTTTATGTGTTGCCTGCCCGTAATAGTGTGTTGATTCTTGACAGAATTAATATAAGAAGCTATAGTTTTTCTGTATGCTCTTTTTGCTGAAAATGAGGAAAAATTTTTTTAAAACCATGTAGGAACATTTCTGGATTGATTCCTTTGGTTGACATTGGCTGGAGGAGTATTTAGGTAACTTCTCCCTTATTTGGTAAAGGAGGTGCTTGTGAGACAGTTTGACCAACACCAGTGCCTCTGCCAATGACAGTTGTCGAAGCTTTTCATTTCTAAGGTAGGCAGAAGATCTAAGCTTGTGTAATGGGGAGAAACACATTCTTCTCTGTGTCATAAAGCTGGGATGCTCTTCTCTTTATAATGCTAGGGAGGCCTTCTCTGTAAGAAAAGATGGCTAATGAAGGTAATTATTACTGGGTTCTTGGCCTTCTATAAATCTACTTAGAATTTCATACATTTTCTTTGGCATCTGTATGCTTAAATCAGCAAATGGTAATGATGGCGTTGGCTAATAGCATACTTTCAAGGAAGCATGGTTCTTTGGGTACTATCCCACTGTACATCTCCATTTTACTGTTGCATAAGCCAGAAAATGTTTTTAAAAGCTAGAGAGAAACTTCTGTAAGGACCATTTTATTTGCTGACTGTATTGTAAAGACAGTTTTAAGCATGGGACTTTTATTTTCTTTGATGATGGGAGTTGGTGTTGTATAGCCCAGTAATTAAAGGGGGAAAACTTGCTTGCCTAGAATTTTTCTCTTGCTTTTGGAGGCTCATCCTTGGTAGTGTTGGTGGGGTAGAGTTTTATTTTTTTAATTTTTTTTATCATGTCTCTGATGGTAGCAGTAGCTTAGCAGCACTTCAGATGTAGATAGTCTTCCTGTTGGCTGGCTTTTCTGACTTGCTATCTTTTTTCCTCTGGAATGCAGCAGGACATGATTCTACATCATGCCAGAAAAGAGGGAAAATATGATTATTTTTTGTGGAAGTGGCAGGAGCTGGCCACTGAGAATTCTCAGTGCTTGAAGTCACCACTTCTGCAGAGGTGTGGCAGAAAAGAGAGAAGTCTGCTGCTGCCTCTCAACCATTAGAACATCCAGGTCATTTAATTAGTAGTGACTGAATCTTAATCTCTTTACTCTTATCCCAAATTCTCATAGATCCATGAAGCTTACTGGGTGATCCAGGGCTTAGTGATCGGTGGGTGATGGGTGGGAGGAAGAGCTCTGTGTGCCACCCTGAAGACCTTTGAGTATGGTGGGATAGAAGTGAAGAAATTGTCTTTTTTACTCCTTCATTTGTGTGGCTTAGACTTCCATGGAGGTTAAACTCTTCAGGTGTTCCCTCAGAAGAAATTATGATTCAGGGTTAGAACTTAATATAGTGACCAAACTGGAGACTGCTGCAGTGGAGAAAAATGTACCTCGTGCGGACGGCACTTTTAGTTCCGCTGGGAGCGCTTCTGAAGACCCCAACTACAGCCCCCAGAGGTATTTGCAGTTAGCCACATCCGGGGGCTGCTGCTTTAGCATTCCTTGTGTGTGGAGTCTCAAGCAGAAGTGGCTGGCGGCAAGGACCCCTAAATGCTGCAGCCAGGGTCTTCAAAAGCGTCCCCAGCGGAACAGTAAGAGCCGTTTACACCGGAGAAGGATCGGGTGGATGCTGGATCTGTTCTGCAAGAGTTTGGTGACTCCTGCTCTAATACAAAGAGAACTTCATAAACCATTTCAGCAGTGTGCATAGCTGCATGGTATCTAATTGACACTTTTGTATAACATGGCTCCCGCGATTATGAAAAGGTTGAGATGTGTATTTTATATGGTAATAGCATTGTAAACTTACAAGCCCATCAAGTATTTGTTGGATCAGCTAAATATCGCTAGGCAGCAGTTTTCTGTGCTTGTTACTACATTATGAAGGGCAACCCTTTTTGCATTTCAATTTTACAATGATTTCTAAAGTGCTTTTCAGAAGAGGCTAAGAGTTAAACTACATAGTTCCCATTATGCAACACACTAATAATATTAAAGCTCTACTCAAGACGACAGGCCAAAATACTGATGTGTAATGCTAATGCAACACAGAAATATTAAGTGTTTCTTCTAAAAGACCGGGTAAGAGGATCACACTTAAAACAGAATAGTAAACTTTGTTTTGTCTAAAAACTGTGTATTGTGCAATTAGTATTAAAAATTTACTCAGAAGTAAATCCCATACAGTTCAGTGAGATTTAGGGCCCAATCCTGACCAACTTTCCAACTTTCAGCTGCAATATAAACTCCTATGTAAGGAAACAAACAGTCCCTTACCTTGAGGAGGTCCCCACTACAAGATGCAATGCACACCCTTTTGGCATGGTTGCATTAGCACTGGAAAGTTGGGCCCTTACATACTTATAAGTACAGGATTGAAGCCTTAATATCTTACACGGGTTCACAAAAATAAATAGACCTGCTTAATGTTAGTAGCATTTAGGTCTCTGTGTCTCGAGATTACGGGTTTCCTTTTTTTCCTTTCTAGTCTTTGCAGGTGTGGTATCTTGCCCTGGTATCTGTGGGGAATAGGTTCCTGGCACCCCTGCAGATACCTGAAACCATGGATAAGAGGGAATTATGTTAAGTATAGGGTTCCCCCCCCAAGCGAGAAGGTTTTTTAGTGTCCCAAAGTAAGAATAAAGGAAGTTAAGGCCCCCCATCTGTGGATAATTGAAACACTGGATACGAAACCTTGGATATGGGGGCCCACCTGCCTGTGAGGAAAAAAGCAAACCCATAAGAAGAGGAGTTTGTTTTCAGTGAGTAAGATAGCTTTACAGCTTTAGTCATCCTAAACACAATGGGCTTACTTCTGACTAAAATAACAGTTTTTAAACACTTCCACCCATAAGTTTTTTTTCTACTCTTCGTAGCTTACCAATACGAAGAATATGCTGTATGTATCAAAAAACAGAAGGCAATCTCTTATCTCTTAAAATAAGTGTTTATAATTTTGAAGCATTCAGTTTTAAGGGCCTCAACTGTGTAGTTTGTAGTGCCTGAGGTTTTGGTAATACCAATTGAGAGAAATTCTGTGGAGATAGAATATGATGTATAAACTCTCAATAAGTGATTTTCAACCATTGCCATTGCATATTGGTGTGCCGCAAATGATCCAGAGATGTGTCATTGGAGTTTGGAAGAGGGTCTTTTATTAGTAGGGCCTTTGGGGGGATGTGAGCCCCCTGCTGGCAGTACTATATGTCTTATCAATTGTCAAAAACTGATGGTGTACCTTGACAATTTTAGTGCCTGATCAGTATGCTGTGAGATGAGAAAGGAAATTGTATATGTATGCTGCAAGGTTTTGCTTTTTTTGGTGGTACTTTTTCTCTTTTTATTAATGATACTTTCAGAGATGCTGAGAAATAGTGAAGTATAAATCAGTAAATCCATGATTCAAGCCTTGTCCTTGCTTTGAGCCCATTAGTTGACCTTAAGACATCATTAAGTCTCAACTTCACATCTGAAATATGGAGATGAAAATAATGTTGATAATGAGATATCATTTTGCATCTCAACAGCTGAGACTAACTGATGGTGGTGCTGGGAGAGCCCAATTATCATGCACAGTGGATAAAGTGTTTCTGAGGGCCATATCCAGAACATGGAACTTAAGTTGGATACCTCTGGATGATGTGCTGGGAAAGCTGCTTCCTGATGAAAGCAGTGCCAGCATCCAGAAAGCAGTGCCAGCTTCCTAATGAAAGCGACCAGCCACTTTCCAGAAAGCGCTTGCTCTATTGGCTCAGTTAGGCCAGAATCAGTAAGTATTGCTGTCGTTTTCTCAATAATCCACTTTACTTGCTAATTTGTCTACGCTTGTATTAATACAAAAGTGAACAAAATCTTTCTCTTACTTAGATATATGTGTTCCTAAGCCTTGTTATATAGTTGTTGATAGATTGCACTGGGCTCTGTAGCACTATATTCCTTTTGGCCCTGTGCGTACAAGGTATCCCATGCCTCCCCCTGCTTCATGAGCGGCTTCCTTTCTATCACTTCCTGCACTCTCTCCTGTGTATTTTCCTTCTGTCTTGCTGGGAACAATATCATGGGGGAGGTGGACTTCCCTTGCAACTCCAGAGGATAGAACAGGGTTGTCTGCTCTTGCTTGTTTATCTGGTTTTGCTCCCCCAGGAGCACTCCTGTGAGTACAGTCCTGGGGGAACAATCCAATTGGTGGAGAAGGGACAGGGAAGGAAGTGTCGGAACAAGTGTCATGTGAATGCTTCCTCTTCTATTTGCTCTTGTTCATTTGTAGGAACCCTCCTAGAACCCTGGGGAGCAGCCCATTTAGTGGGGAGGGATAGGGGAGGAAGTGTTGGTACGAGTCTCACAAAAACACTTCCTTGGCTAGCCGATCAGCATGCTCCCAGGGGCCTCTCTGCCCAGAAGACACTTGAGAACAAGCATCTAGAGTCGAATGGTGACTCTAGTTTTCCTATCTATGTGCAATTTGCAAATAATTAAACTCCAGAATCACCATGCAATTCTAGATTTTTCAGATTCCTCTTGCTGCTTGGGGCTTTTTGGGTGCTTTGGGACCCTGGCACATTCTCTTTGACACCCCCACATATTGTTGTTCAGTTATATTTATAATGCATTTATTAAATGTATGAAATATTTATAAATTAAAGTTAAAACATTTACACATTTATAAAGTTATATATAATATATTCCAAAAAGTTCATAGTGACTTGCTTGGTATGTCCCCATTTATCTTCACAGGATCCTTGTGAGGTAGGGTAAGCTTGATTATTGTCCCTAGATGACATCCAGTTAACCATGGCTGAGCAGGAATTTGAATCCAGGCTTATTACAACATTCAGTTGTGATGTCAGGAGTTGGAAACAATTTTGGGTAGAGTTGGTAAAAATGTTCTGACTTTAACCATTATATAAAATCTTAAGAAAATACCATTTTAGCACTTCTGCTATGGCCATATGCTTAGGGAGATTCAATGAAGTGTTAAGCCACATGGTGTGGGAAGAGTGCTTTGTAACTTTGGCTCTGGTACCTTAAGAGTACAAATTGTCTGCAAATCAACCAATTTCAGTGAGGATGCTAGCGTGTCACAATGTTCCCTCTAATTTTTTTATCCCACTGTGTGGTGCAGTTAATGATTCAAGCAGTCTATAACTTAATTATAAAATGGGCAATGGCCAGTCTGACCACTAGGCAGTAAGTGAGGTACTGCTGAAAAATCTCAACTAAGACAAGCAGGTGGCATGTTTACATGTTTATCAGGGAAGATAAAGTATCATGGGGGTGATGAAATGCCCTATGTTGGTTTACCATTATTAATACATGTTTAGAGTTTATAAAGGAGCTGGAGGTTTTGTGTACTGATGCTACAGCCCTGCTAATCAATATTGTGTTGGTTTAATAGGCTAGTATTGATAATTTCAAAGTTTACTTTTTGATTTATAGCCCACTCATTTTAAAGTGGTGTAGTGGGTGAAAATATTTAAAGGCAAATAGTGGGTAAAATACAAAAATGATTACAACCCACTTGTCATCTCATCCCTGGTTACCAAGGCCAACTGAAAGTAATAATTTCAACACTGTTTCCAGCAAATGCTCAGGCTTTGACCTCGTTATCTGTGGAAGTTAAAGGGGGAGTCACTGGGCGTCTGTGTTTGTACACTTTGGCACTTGGATAGTCAACTTAACTGGCCTCCTGGTTGATTTCCAGTTGACGTACTGGCCAGACCTGGTTGGAGAAATGTCACTTTATTCACACCTTGATGATTTTTCGGCCAACGTAAATTTTAGAAGCTGCTTTGTCTTAATGCATAAACACGCTGAAGGAGCAGTCACATTCTTCCATTTTTTTTCTTAAAAAACAACCACAACCTGAGAAATATGTCTCTTTACAAATGTGCACTTACAACTGTTGCTATGGTCTTGTGTAGTACTTCATAAAAATTGATTGGAATGACAAACAAATAAGAAATACCTGACCTTATTATTGACAAGGTAGTGAAATACCAACAGTGTGATCAGTGAAAGAGCCTTGGAGTCCAGTCCTATCCAACATAGGACAAAGAGCCCCAAACTGCAGTCCCTGTATCCTATGCTGGATTTGTGCAGGATGGGCATCTCCTCAGAGTATCCCAGATAAAACTCCAGCCTGTTCCGTGAGTCTTCTCGAATCTGCACCTGCTAAATTGCGGGCACAGACTTGAGAAGCCCTGTGTTGGCTTTTTAAGCCCAACACGGGGAGTGGCATCTGACGGAGTATGCCTCCACCGTTTCCACCCAGAAATGTTGCCTCCTCACCCTCTCCCCACGCTCCCCATGCTGCTTGGCATTTACCTGTGCTCTGCCAGTACCTGGGGATCAATTTGCAGCATTAACAGGGTGGCTCTCTCCTCACTTCTGGCACCCCTTGTTCACTTGCCTTATGCGCACGTTTGCAACACTCGCCATTCAGGACAGCATCAGCGGTAGGGCAGTGTAGGATAGGACTGTTAGAACTGAAATCACAAAGACATGCAAATAAGCTCAGGTATTTGAGTATTTCTCAAGTTTAACTTCCTGCAAGTGGCTAAATAGTTGCATTGTCAGCATCTAACTCTGGCATTTATTAGCATTTGACTGCTTTTCTAAAGTTGCCTTTGACCTGATAGAATAAAACGTTATGTTTTATTAAAAAATGTTCTTTATAACTCAGTTGTTCATGTCACATCACTCCCCGAGACACTTATTTATTTAAACATGTTGTCCTCCCCCCCTTTTGTGTTTGGTTTATAATGACATATTTGACTTGAGGGCACAATCCTAACCAATTTTCCAGCAGTGACATAGCTATGCCAATGGGGCTCATTCTGTCATGGAGTAGCAATCATTGATGCCTCCTCAAGGTAAGGGAATATTTGTTTCCGTACCTCAGAGCTGCATTGCCCTTATCCCAGTGCTAGAAAATTGTTTAGGATTGCGCCCTAAGTAGCATTGGGGGGGGGAAAAAACCCTGATTGTCAGAACATCTGTATGTTTGTTTTTTTTAAATGATGGTCCTAACTGTTTCTAACCTGTAGCATATAAGCAGTTTTTATGGGCTTTTCCTTTTTCTCTGGAGAATTTTCTTGCTGAGTTGTTTTTTTGCTGTAATCATTTTCCTGGTCAATTTTATTATTACAATGTTAGATGAAAAATAATTAAACCCATAGAAATTTGCATTGCAGCTGATTGAAACAGTTGGTTTTCCATGCGTCTTGTTAAAATGAAAATTTTAAATGGAAAAATCCCTTATTTTTTTCTTACAGACTTGTGAGACTGAAATTCATATCTAATATGTTTGTCTGTGAGTTAGTTTTTATTTCTTCCTACCATTACATGTGTGTGAAAAAATCCATATTTAAAGTTTGAACGTGCCAGTTGAATTTCATGATGAAGTTATTGTAGTGTTTTTAGCCTTGAAAAGTTTAAAATGAGCTATTACAGAAAGGTGCCTGCTATTCTATTTTAAAGAAATGGTCTTTTACATTGGGTAACTATGACATTTGTGTGCCCTTCAAAGCCTGTTGGACTTCTTCTTCATCCAGGTCTCTCCCCCGCCCCCCAAATACTTCAAATCATGTAGATGTAGGACAGACATTTGTCCTGAAAAGCTCAGTGTTAGAGAATGAAAGCTAATAGTTGGATGCATCCCAGTACCTTCTCAAGCCCCAGATAGAAGAATGAAACATCTATTTTAATTTTTTTCCAGAAACTAGAGAAATTCTCTTCCCTTGAGAGGGCATGAGTTTGCTTAGTTTACTTAGCTACAGTAAACTAAGTGGATATAGATATAGGCATGCCCCAGAATCCACAGGGGATTGGTTGCATGCCCCACCCCGGCCGCATGTGCCCCTGTGCACCTATTGATGTATTTTAAAGCCTTACTGGGTGAAAGTCTGTTTCCTAAAACAGGCTTATAGTGGCTTGTAGGCTGACTCCCAGCCACTGGAATGCTTGAAGAACAAGGTCAACAGGAGGCGAAGTTACTGCTTCCTGGTGACTTTGTTTTCAAGCATTCCAAGTGCTAGGAGACAGCCTGCAAAGTGCTACAAGCCTATTGTAGTGTTATAATGATCTGTACTGCTTAAACAAGCAGATTTTTGCCTGGTAAGGCTTTAAAACTCCTTAGTGGACTCACTGGGGCACATGCAGCAGTGCCTGTATCTGTGGATATTTGGAACCACAGATATGGGGGCCCGCCTGTAATTTGATGTGTTCTGATTCCCTTTTGAATTTGCGTTACACCCAGAGTTTGATAGCCATTTGTTTGGCTGAATTCTTGCACACAACTAATACTGTGTGCAGCTCTTTATGTGTAAGTATCTGTGGACTGGACCATTCATTCTCTATTCAATACTAAATACTGATATCAGAAAAAGACTAGATTAGGGCATTCCCCTTAAAGCCAGCCAGGATAGGAAGTATGAGGGAAAAGAGCTGAAGTGGACAGAATGTGCTAAACTTCTACTGCAAGGAAGGAACTGTCTGCATTCTGTCAGATCCTTGTCTCCTTAGAATTTGGTATAGTAGTACAGTAATAACATTTATATAGAGCTTTCTGGGTGGGTAAAGTGCTTCACACACATTACGTTGATATTGTCCTTACAACAACCTTGTAAGGCAAGTATTCTTATGGCCATATTGTAGTCGGGGAGCTGAGTCTGAGAGGGAATGCCTTGCCTTGAGCTCAACAAATTTGTATTGGTGCCAGAAACTAGTCCAAAAATTTAAGATTTTCTATTCTTCTACCTGCTGCCTCCTGTGATATTCAGTAGCTCTGACTCAAAACAGAATTATAGGACCAAAATGGAAAGGAAAAAAGAAATGAAAGTGTGTGTATGTGTGCGAGTTGCTGCTGGAGTGGGGTGGGGGGTAGCAAAAGGAGAGAGACTCCATGAGACTTGCGTGGAGTGGACTGACCGCCAAAGAGAGAGAGAAACAGAGGGCCCAATCCTATCCAACTTCCCAGTATCAATCCAGCCACAAGTTAAGGAAACAAACATACCCTTACCTTGAGGGTGGCCTTCATTATTTGCCCACCACCACCGAATGCAGCACCCCCATTGGGATGGCTACATCAGGGCTGGATAGGATTTGGATAGGATAGGATAGTTGGATAGGATTTGGATAGGAAAGTTGGATAGTTGGATAGGATTTGGCTCTGAATGAGCTATGGGAGAAAAAAGGCACTGAAGAAGCTGGTAGATGGATGTTGGAGAAGGAGACTGTGGAATAGAGTTGGAGGGAACCATGTCCAGGAGTGGATGAGGAAGGAGAGATTTAATTTAAGGACACATATTAATAGAGTTGGGGAGAGAGGAACACTGTGGGAGATGAGGAGTTAATGTTCTTAAATTAATTTTTCTCTCATTTTTGCCTGCTCCTGAAGAAAAAAGAGATTACAGGAACCTGGGGGGTGGGAGAGACTGAAATGTGGAGCAGCAGCATGTGCCACTGTTGGCAGGCTGCAGCAGCCACCACCTTCACAGACTCACTCATACCATGCTGCTGCTACTGTGGCCTCCAAGTGACACATGTGTAATCGCTGCTGGAGGCAGGACACCAGTTCTGAGAATGCTGCTAAAGTTTCCAACAGACTTCTGAGAGTCAGACAGGATAAATACTGTATTGGGCAACACAATGAACTTTCCATCGCCATGGTGATCTGGTACCCTAGTGAGAATTCATGGCAGAGATGAAATTTGTACTGGATTCACAGCTCAGTGTCTTAGTCACTATGCTGTGCCAGCTGTTGCTACGTTAATAATGCTTTCTTGCATCTCCCAGAGGGCATCTGATCCATAGTTTGAGAGCCTCTGAGTTAAAATCAAATCAGTATACTTGTGTTGGCAAGACTTTAAAACCCTATTGCAAGTGACTTTCCTGGATTTGTTGAAGAAATGTAGATTTATTAACAAATATTGTTATAGTTTTGAAAGCTAGTGTCCCACAAAGCTAATGATTAATCCACATGATTCAGTGGGTCCATCATAGGAGAAGTAGTTTGCCATTTTCCAGAACTTTTTTTGAAAAGATAGTAAACACCAGGGACCATATTTCAAAGACTCTACATCTCCTAGCCAAAGGGAGCGGACCTATAGACATGTTCTCAACACACTCCATTGCATGGCAAATGACTTTCAAAACTGAAGAGAGTTTTTGAAACCAGTTTGTCATATGCCATAATATAAGAAAAGGTACCTGCCCCAACATTTCTGGATTAGCTCAAGCCCCTTATGTAAGCCTTCTTGGATCCTGTACATGGTAATTAAATCTGTAAGGGCATAAAACTGAGATATAGGAAACCATAGAGTGCTAGATAAAAAGTGAGCAGTGCTTGGTTGAGAAAAATGAAATTAGTTTAAACAGCTTGTTGTGAAATCTATGGCATTAATGCTTTGCAATCAGAAAGAGGCTCTGCCTAGTTATATTGGGCACATTTGTTGGCATTGTGTACACTTTTTCTGCTTTGGGTTGTCTCCTGCTTGCTGTGGTTTTTCTTATTGAACGTGTTTCTGTCTTTTAATGAACCTCTTGATTGTGAAACCTAGACATGGTTTGTTTCCTATGATTTAGAAGTATGGCAAATTATTTATTTATTTATTTATTAAATAAAGCATTTGCTCTGTCGCGTTCCGTAATTGGAAAAAAATAAGAGACTTGCAGCAAGATGGGTTTGGAATATTTGGCATATAAGTGAGGAAACAGCTTAAAGAAAACTAAAGATCTGCTGTAAAGAAGACGAGTTTACAAAAAATAATAAAGGGATAGAGAATGAATGCCTTTTAGAAAATATTTTAAAACGATATTGTTTGAGCCAATAATTTTTCAACCTGTTAGTTGTTCCCATGATGAATCTGTAAGCTGTATTGCTTCCTTCTGTTTTCTAGATAGAAACTGAAATGCTCACTTGCCCAAGGCTTTGTCTGAACAGGGATTTGAAACCAGGTTCAAGCCTCCTCTACACCAATCTCAGTGGACTGCACTGTGTATTATGTTGCACTTTACTGCTGAAATACTGTGTTCTTACTGGCTTGAAACTGGTTTGAAATAGAATTGTTGCCCTATTCTAGCAAGTTGGGAGAAGGAACTGCTTCTGAGATTATTTTAAATATTTATTTTTTTCACTGAATTCAGAATGCCTGGTCACCTCCCTACATATTTGTTTTCCCAGATGCATACTTGAAATGAGTAGCAATTGCTTTACGTGGTATTTGCATATTTACATTTCAAGTCTTCATATCACAGAATGTGTTTTTGGAGGCTTCCTTTGTTTGATATAGGCATCTTTCTCTTTGTGAGTTGCCATTTGGCATTGGGTCAGTGGTCATTTTCTGCTATTGGCATTGATGGATTCATTGTAGATGACAGTCTTACCCAGAAGCAAATATAGTCTTATTTTAGAATGAGCAGTACTAGTTTTGATGAGTCATGAAAAATTCTGACTAAAAATATGGATGGGCACCTGAATGTACTTGAAGTCTTCATGATGTTTTCCTGGGTAAAGGTTCTGCAAAGAGCTATACAAACTTTTAATAATCCAAGGCTATAAATCCTATTCTGGTTTCAGATTTGCTCTTTTTGTTGGGATATTTTGTTCCCCAGAGAAAGTGGTTGTTAGGGGTGTCAGACGGTGGGATGCAATGGAATTTTAGAATGGAGGAGAAAGAATTAACACAACAAAGTGGAAGAAAAAATTGGCACAGCTGCCTGGGGTTTTTAGGCCCTTGAATAGTGCAAGCTGCTCACCATTTCCAACCAAAATAACTTCTTTGTTTTTCATGTGGTAAATTCACTTTTAACTGGCTGCATCACTGTAGAAGCTAATTTCTGGAGGTAGAGATTACCTGAATTACTAAAAATTGATAATCTTTGGGCTGTCTTAGCAGTGTGGGAGCCACATATGTACTGTTCCAGTCTTCACCTCTGGGTAATATGAGAAGTCTGAATTCCTTACTGCAGTATGAGCTTCTGTGGTAATGCTTTGGGGCTTCCCTTGTTACCCTGATGGTGTGGCAAGGAATGACACTGTGGAGGCTCTCAAAGTAATGTAACCGTCCTCCAGCCTGATCCTATCCAGGATTTGGGCTACTGGCTGGAGCAAGTTGCAACACCAGAACACTGTTGCAAAACAGCCACCAAGAGCTCTGTCGGCTCAAGAGGGAGCCGGCAGCATTCCCCAGCTGTCCTTGTTTGAACCGTGCCCATTGGAGTATGGTGAGGTGGGGAGAGGTGAAACTGGGAGTGAAAGGAATGGGGGATGGGGTGGATCTTGCTGCAATGGTGCACGCTAATTCCTGGCTCCTCCTTTTGTAGCCTCTCTGTCTCTTTCTTCTCCTTGGACTTGTCAGCTATACATCTATATACTCCATTGTGGAGGGCTTAAATAATTCCCCTCTCCCCTCAGGATACTCCTGTTTTTGGCACAGCTGCATTAGCGGGGGGAGGGGAGAATAGGATTGGGCCCATACTGATCCTGAGATACATCAGAATTACCAGTGGTCTTTCAGTGAGTTCTTCTTTGGAGATTTGTGTGTGCACGCGTGCTCATACACCAGTACAGATTTTTGTTGGCAAGCAAGGAAGACAGGACTGAACTGGGTTGCCATGAACTTTCTCTTCATGTTGTTGTGCTCCTGCAAAGATGCTTGTATTGTTTCAGATGTCATCAGAATGGAAAATTTAGTTTGTGGGTGGCCAAATGTTATTTTGGCTGGAAGTTGGCTGACATAATCATGTCTGTAGCAAGTGAGGGGCAGGTTTTCAAAGTGGAGCTCAGTGTTGTGAAATTATTGGTTTTCTTCATATTCAAAATGATTTGACAGCCTGTTGGATTCTAATTGCAGAGTGTAATTAAAATAAACACCATAATGCTAATCATTTATGTATTTTGCCTGTGGCTGAAGTTAAAATTGGGCAGCGTGATAGTTCAGTGAAAGTGTTTTTATTACTATTTCTATTATTGTGCATGTTTTCAGTCCAGAAGTATTTCTGAAAGTGGATAAAATATTGCTGCACAGTGTCATTCTGGCTTTTCATTACTTAATTGTATATTCTAGTAATAATGTAATTATTGCTTTTAACAAAATCTGCCTGACTTGAGTGTTTAATTCTATCAGACTCAAGCAGTTGCTGATGAGGGGAATAAATGACAGGTTATACATGGATATGAATGTACAATTATTAGCTGCTTTGGGGAAAAATGTTTTGCTTCTGTCCAATGTCTAGTGTTGCAAATCAAAGCAATACACCAGATGTTTTTCATAATGACTGAAGTTCATGGTCTTTTCTTTTCTGGATATAGGAAGATTTGAAAGGAAATTCTGCCTTCTTAGCTTCTGTTAGTTGTGCGGTGCTGTCCTAATTTGTTTCTGCCCCCTCCTTTTTTGCGAATGAGTTCTCTTCAGGATTCTGTGCTTCTGAAAAAGTCTTAACCATTCTGGGTTGGGTTAATGAACCAGTTTTTTTGTGTAAATGACTACTGATATCCTTAACTGAATCAGATACCATTTGAGCTTTTTGTTTCATGGTTTAGGCTGCAATCCTACCCTCTCTTTCCTTTGGGTAAGTCCAGGTGAACACAGTGGGACTTAACTTCTCAATAGGCATGCTTAGGATTGTGCTGTTGATCCTTTTTGGAGCTCAATTTAGAACTGATACAAGAGACTGAGAGTACATAATGTCATTAGCAGTTTTGTTAGGTTATAACTAATCAGTATGGGTCAATTTGGTGTGCTAGCTAGCTACTAGAGAGGTGAATTTGGAGGATATTGGGAAACTCAAGTTTCTCACTCATCTGTGAATCTCATTGGATAAACTTTGGGTAAATAAACCCTCAGTTATCTGAGAGAAGGTCTTTGAGGCTAAAATGCTACTGCCCTCATTGGAAGAATGCTGGGATACAAATGCAACAAGCCTGCAACTGTGCTTTGCTGTTTGTTTTTTATTTTTCATATTTTTATACTGCCGTTTCTCCAAGGAGCTCAGGGTGGTGGACTTGGTTCCATCCCTCCCTTTGTCCTCACAACAATGCTGTGCAGTAGGTGAGTCTGAGAGATGACTGACCTAGATCACTCACGAAGCTTCTTGGCTGAGCGGGGATTTGAACCTGGATCTTCCAGGTCTTAGTCCAGCTCCCAGAACCATTGCGTCATCTTGTTCTGAAAAACTTTAATTAAACATCTTTATATCCTGTCTTTCCTCATGTAGTGGAAGAATCTAAGCAGGCTTACAGCAAACCATCTCAAGAATACGGTAACCTTGTGACATCCATGAAAATACTGAAAAACAGAAAATGGTACCAGTTTAAAAGAATTCCAAAAAGCCAACAAGACAAGGGGGGTGGACATTGCTCAAATCAAAGAAAGCAGAGAGAAACAAGAAGGGTTTCAAGCACCACTGAAAGGACTACAGAGAGGGATCAATGCAAATTCAGGAGGGAGGGAAGTCAACATGTGGGATTTCACCAGGGAGCAGGCTGCTCCTCATGACATTGTAAACTGAACTTCTGGAACTGGGTCCATGAGTACTTCCAAACAGTGGACCTGCTCATTCAAGTGGAGTGCAATCTGATCTAAAACACATCAGCAATCCATCACCTGTGTTGCTGTTCTCATGTGATCTGCTCCATCTCTGTACTATACAGATCTCATTTCAGATTACTTATTTCACCTAATCTTTTGCTGAACCCAGGTAGTGGCTCATGAGCTCACCCAGCTCTGTATCTCCATATTGGTGACATGCACCTAACCTCCCCGATGACTTGTCCCAGAAGTTTCTTGTACATATTGAATGGTGCGAGGGATAAAATACATCCCTATTGCCTACCATAGGCCAGAAAAGAAAAAAAAAGAGCAGGAATTCCCCAATATCACTCTCCAAAATCTACTCATCAGGATAGATTGGGGTGGCTGCAAATCAGTGCCCCTTGTCCACAGACCAGCCAAGCAATTCAGAAGGATACCATAGTCGATAGTGTTGAAAGCTGCTGAGAGTTTTTTTGAGGGCTTTTTTAAAAGACCATTGACAACTGCCAACTTTAAATAGGCTGCTGCCACCCCCATATTCAAGGATATATCCATAACCTTCTGTGCCCATTCAGCCTAAGTTTCCCTAGGCACGTTTTCCCTTACCTTATGTTGAGCCCCAGCCTGGTCAATGGAGCTATTTCCATACCAGCTGGTATGGAACTGAGTAGTGCTTTCCATGTAGGGCTTTCAGGCCTTTCCTGTAGGGCTTTCCTCATGGGCCTGAACTTCCCTCCCTTCACCCAGTTTTGCCTTCTCCCCACTCTGGAACAACCCTGTGCCATTCAGTGGCATACTCATTGCTTTCGAGGGGCTCCTCTGACTGGTGCTGAGGCCCAGCTCCTACCTGTGCTGGCTTTTCCACTGACACTTCAGTCTGGCTTCCTTGAAGTGCTGTACAACCTTTGCAATTGTTGCTTCCTTAGCAGTGTGTGCAAGACTGGCACTGCTGCTGGTTAGGATCGAACCCTAAATTTTTGATGGCTACTGTTATAGCTTGCCCTCAAACCAGAATTTTAGACTGTGGTTGAATTGTGATTTTAGATTAAACTATTATTTGCTGCAGATTAGAAGTGTAAGGTTCTAAGTTCACCTTGTGCCCAGAGAAAGTGTCAAGAAAACCTCTGAGGAAGGTAGCACACCAAAAACACATTGAAACTTCATTTTAGTCTTCTCTTACAATAAACTTCTTTTTCTATACATGTTTGGATATTCCCCCATTCCCAATGTATATTTGCTAACCTGTTTCCTTATTCTATCTCTGAACTGACTTGGTTAACTTTAAACGGTGAAGGGAGGCTATCCAGTGTTGAAACTCACTACATGTAGATGATCCTTTATTCGGACATCCAAAATCCAGACTATTCTGAAATCCAGACGTCTTTGTCCAAGACTTTTAAAAAAAATGTCTATGGAAAGAAGGCCTTGTGCTCACATACAGGCTGTAATTTCTATTCTATATTCTACGATGTGTACCTATACAGACATTGTCAAAGAGGCCAGCAGACACCCACATGGGTAACAGTGAAAAGAGAAAGCATTTCTCATATTTATGCAGTTGTTCAAAAATCCAGAAAAATCCTAAATCTGTACACCTTTCTGTCCCAAGCAGTCTGGATAAGGGATAATCAACCTGTACCAGAATTTTCTTCTCTACCTCTGGTGACATGAGGTTTTTGAATTTGCTTGAGGTGGGTAAAATGTTCTGAGTAATTAAAGCAATTACTGCCTTTTTACCAGTAATTATTGGATGTAAACAAAACCTTAAAGAAGCAGAAAGGGCAAAAGACTTCTGAGTGGGTGAAGCAGATATGTCATAAACCTATAAACCCAATCCCAGTAAAAAACCACTGGCTGAAATTTTTCAAGGTCTCTAAGCAATATAAAAACATAAAATAAGCCCATGTTAGGAATCTATTAAAATATTACTTGGTTCACCGAACATTTAGTGCAAGCTCCTTCTTGAAATCCATTACATTCCTTTTAGATAGATGTTTTTAAAAGCCCTAGCAACCTTGTCTGGACAGGTAAGCATCAGAGAATTTTGAAGCTTTATTTTTATTAAGAAATTGTCCAGAATTAATATTGATTTAACATAGCAGCCTGCTAATATCACAGTATTAAAGAGTCACTTTCGAGCTCTTTTTTTAAAGTCTCTCTTCATGCCTTTCAGTGTAGACATGTTTTTGCTAAGGGGGGGGGGGAAGGGGGCATTCATTCTTTTTTAAAAATGTGGTTTTTAGGGTTTTAGTGCTTGACTTGTGATGATACTGGAACTTGGTGCATAAATTCTTACAGATTGGAGTTGCATGCTGTTGGATGTCTGATATGTTCATTTATTTGCTTACCATTCTTTTTCATACACATCTAATTAAATTAGTTCGTACAGCTGTGTTCTGCTTGTGTAGATGAGCATACCTCTTAGTTCTTGCTTGAGTTGTTCTTCTGTTAAATTCTGTTATGAATAATGAAGATATGCTACACAGATCAGTGTGCTATATGTAATCCGTGACAGATCCTGTGTGCTTCAAGTAAGTATCAACCTAAGAAAAGTTTGAATGTTGTCATCCATGTTTATATATTATCTGTCAGAGTGGCTTGGTCCTATTGTGTTAAAATGGTACTGAAATGTTTTTTGATAGTAGTAATGATGTTAATGAGGGATGTGGCAGCGCTGCGATTTAAACTGTTGAGCTGAACTTGTTGACCGGAAGGTTGGCAGTTTGAGACCACGCGACGGAGTGAGCTCCCATTGCTTGTCCCAGCTCCTACCAACCTAGCAGTTTGAAAGTAAAAATGTGAGTAGATAAATAGGTACCACTTCGGTGGGAAGGTAATAGTGTTCCGTGAACTATGGTGTATAGCCATGCCGGCCACATGACCACGGAAGCTTGTCCTTGGACAAAACACCGGCTCTTTGGCTTAGAAACGGAGATGAGCACCGCCCCCTGCAGTTGGTCACAACTAGACCATTTGGTCTTGGGGAAACCTTTACCTTAATGATGTTAATACTGACTTTGCATTTGCTTCGAATATTAAAAAATGGAGGTGGGTCAGCGATGACTTCAAACATGGATCCTAGATATATACTTAATTGTGAAAAGGTCCCAGTGAATAGTTCTGTATGACAGGTAGTTAATTTGATAGTCTCTTGATTTGCATAGCTCAGGTGGGCAAATATAGTATTCAGTCAGATACAATTGAATTGCAATAATGCTAGATTTGGCAAAATAGCCCAGTTCTGAATTTATGCCGATTTTGGTTGTTCTTGTGACGTCTTGTCATGAGTCAGACTGAAAATTTGTCTCTTAGACCTTGTGTTGCCAATGTGAACAAATGTTACAATGCACTCTATACTAGAAAGATCTATGAATAAGAGGTGGAGTACTAGACTATGTACAGTATTGGAGAGATCCCCATCTGCTGAAACAATCTTGCTAAATTTTATTCATGCTTTTGGCAGGAAGAGTAATTTTTCTAGTCTTTGAGGGGTCAAGCAAATAGTTGTATTTATCACAATTACTTCGTTGCAGAAATTGGACAAGTACCTTTTGTGTGATTATTTATCCTAAACTTTGCTAAATATTGTTGAAAGCATGCAGAAAGGTTATATGCAAATGTGCTTAAAACTTGTTCTTTTAACACAGCTGCCAATTCAGCCACAGCCACAGTGACAATTGAACATGATTATTGCATGCTATGTTTTTCCCCCAAATTGAGTAATTGCTTAAGCTCTCCAATAGTATGCATTGAGAAGAAGCAAAATGCTGTTGCCAATTTTCCATTTTAACACAGGCATTGCTATTGGCGGAAAGTTGGAATTGTCAAAATTTTTTACAACTTGGCCAGTTGACTGACCACAAGTTTTGGAATGAAGATAAAACATCAAAACAGATGACATGTGAACTGAATGCTGCCAGCTATTACAGACTGCTACTGAGTTGCAGTATCAGTTTTTATAATTTTAGTACAAGAATATAGAAATCAATGTGGATGTATATTTCAAATCCATTTTCATTTATGATTAAATAGCACAATTGTGATAGGGGAGGAAAAAACAATTGGGATATTTCTAGAACTGGTGTTCTCTGTATATATGAAAGTGTTGGCAGGAAAGTTGTTGCATGATATTATTTTCCCTCCAAATTTATCTGTTATATTTCAGATACATTTCAGACTTTTTTTTATTTGTGGATAATGTTGCAATTTGTGTTTATTTTTGTTTGAAGTTCTCTCTTAAAAGTCAAATATTGCTTTAAGACCCAATAAGTAACAGACATGGATTAGTCCTCTGCTAAACTCTGGCAGTATCATATTTTAAGAGGATGTAGTCGGAAAATTATTCCAGAGGTATAGTCATGGTAGTCCGTTGCAGCAAAGCAATAAGAATTTTGTGCCATTACGGATTTACTCTAGCACAGTGGTTCTCAAACGTTTTAGAGGTCTTAGAGCAAGCGTGTCAAGCATAAAGGCTGCGGGCTGGATGCGGCCCCTGGAAGTAATTTATCTGCCCCCCTTTATAATTGGGCTTTCCCTGTGTGATAATTGAGCTCTCTCATATCTTGAGATTATGAACAAGATTTGCACACTTTCTCTTCTGTCATTTGCAGCTGATGAGTTTCTGTGTGAGAGCAAAGTGCTTATTCCTGACCATCATCTGCTTAATTATCTCACTTCCTGCTTAATGATGTTATTTCTGGCCCTCAGTAGGCACCATGAATATTATTCAGTCCACTACATGAAATGACTTTGACACCCCTGCCTTAGAGGCTGCTGCCTGATTTATAATTGTCCATTATGCCATAATGGTGATTGGGCAGCAGTGTTTTCCCCCAGTAGAGATGGTTTAACTTGCGATGCACCTAACCTAATTTGCCCTGTCAGTTTAGCAAACCATAAAAAATTGGGTTGTGACCCACTGGTGGGTCCCAGACCCACAGTTTGAGAAGCACTGCTCTAACATAAGTTTTTGTGACCTAGGGCCTATAGAAAGATATGTACACAGAACGATACACATGTTGTGATTGATTTCTCTGTTCTTATTGCATATACATTTTAGCGTCTGCTATTTCCTGCATTTCATGGCTTTTTGGGCCTACTATTTACTGAATCTCTGTGTGTGCACCTGCACATATGCACCCTGCCATAATGTGTATGTTTAGTTCACAAAAGTTCACAGCACAATAAATAGGTTAGTCTTTAAGGTGTTGATTTTTTGGTTAGAAAATAATGTTCCTAGTTGGGTTGTTGATATAACTGGGCTTTGAAATGCAATATCCCTCTGTTTGTGTTTTCTGATGGTAAAATGAAACACGCATCCACACATTTCTATTTAACTTTCAGGAGTGCCATGAGACCATATGAGATGATTGTAAGATGTTCAGTATTTATTTGCATCATTCATTTGCAATATTTCTGTACTATGTTAGGGCAAATTTCAATATAAATCATTAAATAAAGAATTCAGTAAGGCAAATACATGTATAAAGACAGCAGTAGAAACTTCTATTGGAGCTAAACTTCCGAAGGCACAATTTTTTAAAAAGTATTTAGAAAGATGTTGGGAAGCTTAAAAGACTATCTGAGGGAGGCAATTCAGAATTCTGGAGCTACTACATAAAAGACACTGCTTTTTGTAAAGAGTAACCTTGCTGCAAAAATACAAGATGGTATTTTTAACAAGACCTTGTTAGCAGAGCTCAAATTTTGGCAGAGTTCATTGGGGAAAGGGCATTCTGTGAGATATTTGGGACACAAACTGTTTAAGAATTTATAGGTCAAAACCCCAGTACTGTGATTTGAGCCTAGAAGCAAATGTGGTGGCCACCGCAAAATTTTTTGAATGTGTAGTATTAATGTGCAGATGTGAACCTGTCACCAGTTTCTGGTGTTCTGCTAGTTGGTTTCAGAATTGTGTTCAAAGGCAGTGCATAGTTCATTGTTTTAATCAAATTTGGAAGTTACCGAAGCATGATTAACGGTAGCCAGTAACTCTCTCCTAGCAGCAGGAGATTAGCTAAAGCTGATAAAAAGCTCACCAAGCTGTAGCTGTCATCTTGGGTGCCTAAGTGAACCCCAGATTATGATTCTCCTCCTTTAAAGACAGTAGAACCTCTTCCAAGATATTTCCTTAGCTAATCTAGGTCCCCACCATCATTTTCCAGAAGTTTTTTTTTTTTTTTTACATTTTTATACCACCCTTCCTCCAAGGAGCTCAGCTTGGTTCCTTTCCTCCTCCGGTCCTCCCCACAACCCTGTGAGATAGGTGAGGCTGAGAGATGACTAGCCCAGGCTCACCCACGAAGCTTTGCGGCTGAGTGAAGATTTGAACCTGGATCTTCAAGTCTAGCACCCAGAACTATTACACCACCTGGGCATCCCTAGGTTCTAGGGTTGGTTTAAGTAAGCAGGCAGCTTCTCCTCTTGGAAGCAGGCAGGGTTATCCTGTCTTCTAAAGGATTTGCTCCCTCTGCTTCCCCTTGCTTTGATTTTGCCTTGCTGGAATTAGCAGGGTTTCTGCTCTGCTCTGGCCAAGTGATCGCAGTAGAGTCAAACTGGTCACCTCCTGCTCCTTCACTTGCAACTTGACAGTGTGAGGAGTTTGTCATCTCCCGTTGGAGTTAGCCGATCTGGCTCTGGGCCTTCCCCAGAGAGCTCCCAGTCTTCAGGCTTTTTTGCCTTGGTCATTTCCCCTCCACCTGCGGCAAAGAAGGTTATCAACAGAAAGAGACCTCAAGCCCTTTGTTTCCTCTGATGTGGCAGAAACATCCTGCTTTGCTGTGGTAGCAAAGATCATAGCTGGGAGGGCCTTTTCCAGCAGTGTAGCCACTTTGGGTCAAAACAGGTAGCCCTGTTCCTCAGAGGCTGCAGATTGAACCTACCCAGGTCTGTTCTTCTGACCATAGGGCTAGAGTGGGGCAGCAATCCAGTGGAGTGCTGGTAAGTGATTTCTGGCTCTGAAGTTGTGCCTCCTATCCCTTGGCAAAACTAATTTTGGCCACATAGTCTGTCCCCATAGCTTTGTCAGCCTCTGACATGAATGACCAAAATGAGCAGCACATTCTTTTACTGCCTGCCCTCCATGAGTCTGCACTTACTCTGGCAACCACATCTGTTCCGGTCCAGCTGGGCCACTTGCTGCAGGGATTACAGGTGATACATGCCACAGTGACATTTAGATTACTGTTATGCATTCAATGTGAGGCTGCCTTTAAAAACTGTCCAGAAATTGCAATTAGTGGAGAATGCATCTGCCCATGTGGTTGCAGGGGTTCATCAGTTTGATACAGTCGGGCTGCTTTAGCAGTTTTATTGGCTGCTGGTTCATTTCTGGGCACAATTCAAGGTTCTAGTTTTGACTTTAAAAGGCCTTTATTTATTTATTTATTTATTTATTTATTTATTTATTTATTTATTTATTTATTTATTTATTTTGAAGAATTTATACCCCGACTTTCCCATGCTGAAGCAAATGCCCAAGGTGGCTTACCTGGGCAGGGTAGTCTAAATCACCATTTTTCAGTGGGGTTTTTACAAATATACAGTATTCTTTCTGCGATTCACTGAATCCTCAGTCCCAGATGTAGCCTTCACAGTGTGGTTCTCTCCTCTGGCCATGTGACAGCGAGCTTCAGCAGGTGATCGCAAGTCCAACCTGGACAGGACCTCAAGGTTGGACTCCGTTCTTTTGCTGGCTGGCCTTCTCACAACATTCCCGCACTGGCTAATCAGCTTCACAGTGACCCCGTTCTGCCACAACACGTACTGCACGTTGTCACAGCCTGGCGTTCTGCCTCCCATCCAAAAATAGACCACAGATTCTCCTGCTTAGCTTCAGGCAGTACCAGCAGCTCAACCATCAGTCCACCTCCTGCTTTATGGTTTGGGACTAGGGTATTGGAGGGACTGCCTCCTTCCATATAATATGATCCGTTATCTGAGTTCGTGAGAGGGGGCACTTTTAACTGTGCTACCATTAATGGAAGTGCTGAGGGGAATGGCAGCAAGGAACAGGGCCTTCTTAGTAGTGGCACCCCATTGTGGAATTCCCTTCCCTTGGAATTCAGAATGGTTCCCTCCTTGGAGACTGCCTTGATTGCCTTAATTAGAAGAAAGGTGGAATATTTATCACTTAATATAATCTGATTCTGAATCTCCTTGTTTCACTTCAATCCATCCTTAATTTTTTTTCATTGCAAGCAGTATTTTAATTGTGCATATATAGCAAAGGAATATGGACTCCGATCTAAAGATCCTGTTGCTTTCTGCTCTTGAAGTGTCTTGGATTTTCTTCTGCCAGGTTCCAGAACCTATTTTTGGAGAGTGTTGGGGAGGAAATTGGTAAATTACATCCCTGTGCTGCTGCTAGTACCTCTTGGCATGATCTTTGGATACAGCCTGAACTTTGGATGCAGACTTGGATTTCATTCTTAAACTAGCATGTTAAATGTCCTATCAAAGCAGAGTGTTGTGGAAGCTGAAATATCTACAGTCATTGTAGATAAAGGATGTTCAAGATAATAGAACCAGTTTTTCAAGGTGTAGGAAAAGTGCTTTCTGAAGATTAAATACAGCAAAATAAGATACTTGGCTCTTGCACACCTTGTGACTAACTATGTTATTAACACTCCCCCAACTACCCACCCCAATAAAATGAACTTTAAATTATGAGAAATGGCTAGAGGTTAAATCTGGAGAATTTTAGTCAAACCTGATTTTGTATTCCTTAGGCACACAACTAGTAATAATTAAAGTAGTCATAGGATAGTTGTCACTACTCAGCAAGGCAAGGATTGCAGCCAGACTTCTTGGCTCCTGCTGATTTTTTAAAGAGAGCTTTGCAAAAAGCTTGCTTATAATCCTCAAAGCACTTTAGCCACCAACAGTTTCATCCTCAGAATGTTTGAAGATTGAATTGTAATTGCAGATTCAAGGTAGGGTAAAACATAACTTAAAAGAAAATGGTTGAAAGAATATGGTTCATATAACTTGTGGTTGCACATCAAGTGGAAATGTTGAAGTCTGTGGATCTTTAAAATGCATAATTTAAAGTTGGGTACAAACAATGTTTGTAATGGTGTTGTATTCTTTTTATCCAAAGCAAGTTAAGATCCACATTTGTATAATAAATGAACTGCTTGATCTCTGTGAATTCAGGGGGCTGGCAAGTATTTGGCCTGTATTTCTTTACTGCTCTTCCATGGTTCAGCAGTTAAGAAGCTGGCAGCATGGAAGCTGTCTGGACTATGCTGCTGGGCTGAGGGTGATTCGTCCTTAGTTGCTGAGGTCTCGCCTAATATGCGGGGGATGGGAAGGGAGGAGTGAGTTCCTGGGACATTTACAAAATGTAGTCTAGATTGTTTGGTTGTGCTTATTGCTTCTTGGTGCAAGTGTGTGGGGGAAGATGGATTGTGGATTTGAACACTTCATAACATTGTAGAATTGGATGAGAGAAAAAACAGTATAGTAATTTAGGTAAACTACTAGCTGAACCCTCACCACTCATACGATCCAGACATAAAAGTGCCACAGTTCGAAAGCAGGATCACAATAGCAAATATCACCAATTCTCAAGCAAATAAGCATACCCCTCAATTTCTAGCTCACTGGTTCTCAAACGTTTTAGCACAGGATCTACTTTTTAAAATGACAATCTATTGGGACCCACCTAGCTTTATGAGATTTAGAATGCAATCCTATGTAGCACCAAAATGACTGACTTGGCAGTGCCATATCCAATGCTGCATAGGAGAGGCTGGAGTCCCCCCCCACACGGCAAAGGAATGTTTGCTCCCTGACCATAGGGGAGGCTCCAGCCTCCCCTATGTCCTCCTTGGATCTGCGCCCCGCTAAAGAGCAGGCGCAGATCCGAGGAGACCGGGCAGTCCGAATTGCGGCCTCGCGGCCAGGCTTCAGATGTGGCCATATGGCCACCTCCGAAGCCTGCCCACCTCCCGCCCCCACCTCCCTCTCTCCCAATCCCCGTCCCAATTTGGGACGGAGCCTCCCTTGCACTGACCGGCTTTGTTCAGCACAAAGGAAGCTCTTCATTGGTGCTCTGAAGCTGACGCTACGAGTAGTGTTGGCTTCAGAGCTGGAGCACCAACATGGGGGTGATCCTTGGCACTTGTATGCCGGTGCTCCGCCCCTTGCGTCAAAGCTATGATGTAGCGTCGACGCAAGGGGAGAGGTAGGATTGCGCTGCCCAAAAGGTTATCTAGAAAGAAATATCTTATGTACAAGTACTGTTTTGTTTGAAAAAAAAAAAACATTGATCCATTTCTTGTAATGAGGAAGCTCTAATGAAAAACCTTAAGGCATGAGGGGCTCAGTTATGTGACCCAGCTCAAACATTTATCTCCCTATATTTACACAAGCTTGCAAACTGTAGGAGCTCAACTGTTTACTGGGCAGTTAGCAGCTGTCTGCTTTTTGAATAGCCTCAGGGCTTGAAGCAATTATTTGTCTGATCTTTTCATCATTCATTTGGAGGCTCTGTGGGTCCCCCCAGAAATTGAGTCATGACGACCCACCAAGTGGGGTTCAGGACCCCAGTTGGGGAAACGTTGCTCTGGCTAATCTGATGTAGGGAAAGATCTCTTCTTGACACAAATATGGCAATATTTGAGATGTTTGTATGCATGCTGCTGTGTGTGTGTGTGT
>JAJKFI010000055.1:3008506-3046832 GCA_029204185.1 Lerista edwardsae
TGTGTGTGTGTGTGTAACACATTGTTGGGGTGTGTTACCAATGAAATGTGCAAGTGTGCCTATCTTACTGACTGAACCAACATGTTTGCTAGATCTATTCAATGCACCAAAGTGGCTTATTGATGTGAAGGTGTAAGAAGGTTTAGCAGCTGTTGGCTCACAATCGAAGTTGCAGAATAGATTTGACTACTGTTTGCTTTAGATTTTGTGTACAGTTGGGCATTGCCATTCTGTATTGTTATTAAATGGGGTAGGGAGATTTTGTATTTTGGGCACACTTTTTAGCATGTTTACTATAAGGTCTTCCACATTCTTTACTTTTGAAATCTGAAAAATGTCTACAATCAGGCTAGAAGTGGAGTGTGGTATTGTTAGTCGTAAGAGTAGTAAGAGTAGTTCAGGGTGTTTCTGGACAAGATTATTTTGGTGGTGTGTGTGGTTGTCTTTGATTCTAAACAAATCTTAAAATGTAAAAAAAGATTTTGCAGCTTTCATTTCCAGCTAAATATCTTATTGAAAGCCATGTAATCTTACTAATTACATTAAATTGGATTTTGCATGATTAAGGCATTTCTGATTGGTTATTTTCTTATGGGCGAGTAGACGTGAATAACACCTTAAAGTATGGTGGTACAAAATCCAGTTGGACTAGTAGCATATTGTAGCTCTATTTAGTCATCAATTAGAGAAAAACAAATGATCCTGGAAGTGTTGGAGTACTATAGTATATAATTATATTGGATAGATTGATATGTAGAGAGCAATTGCCTCTAATTTTGTACTAATTCATGTGGGTGAAAGAGTATCTTATTGCTGATGTATATTTTAATATCCTGGTCTAACTCTGGTGCCAGGCACTTTAAGCTTGGTTGGGTATGTGTCGTGATGGGAAAAGTCAGGCTTCCTCTTGTGGCTTAGGGCCAAGTGACCAGTATGACAGTAGCATGTTCTGGTCCATTTTTGTCATTATATAGCATGTGTGGGAGTGGGCAAAATTAGTGGAAACTGGTGGGTATATTTTTTTCAACCAAGGGTAGTGCAACCAAGGGTGCGTTGCCAGCTTTAACATTGGCCCTAAAGTACAAATTGCGCCTATTCTCCTGTCGTGATTGTATCTGTGGTTACATGCCCTTCTTGCTTTTTATAAACTAATCCATTCCTTCTCAATCTGGTCACATTGCTCAATTGGTTGCAGAAGTATTTTAAACTCTAAATTAGTACAGAGGTGCAGAAGTACAGCAGGGGCAAAATGCTTTCTCCCCCCCCCAGTTTAACAAAAGATAAAATATTGGGCCCAAATACAATGTAATATGTAGTTTGGTCGTTAAAGATTGGGAGTGTAGCACATAGGAATGATAGTCCTATGATGTGTTTTCTGTCCCAGGGCTTCCTGTAACATAAATCTTCATTCTCAGGGAATCCAGCTGCTTAGTGCAAGGAAACAGGATTAAACCATGACCGTCAGTTTCTCAAATTGTTCTCCGGAGGGTGGTGTAGATAGTCGCAGTAGTCTTGTAATTTTGTTTTGGGACTGCAGTTTTCCACTTTCAGTGCCTTTGTTTCTACATTGACTGCCCCTTAGCTGTTTCGTCCAGCAAGGGATTCTTATTTTATTATATGAAGAAATGAAAATTAAAGTTATATCGATTAGCTTTGTGCTTAGGAGTGTGTGCAGAAGGATGCTTGTGATAGCAGACTGCTTCAACTGAGCAGCCCTCTGTATCAATCAGTTATCCACTTCAGGGAGTCTTGGGACCTGTGGGCCACTGAGACATGCAGGAATTAAGGGGCGATCCGTGAAAATAATCTCATCCCTTTGCACTTCTGTTTGTAGAAGGGAAACTTAGGATATGAGAAATATATTTTTTTTCTGTTTCTTACATTGTAAGAGTGAGTGCCAAATGAGTATTTTTGGAAAAAAAGTGTTTTACAGATAAGGCACCATCAAATAGAAGGACTTGTACCTCTGGTTGTGACTTGAGATCAGACAAATTTGTACACTATATATTCTTATCCCAGGCTATGTTTATAGGACAAAACAAGCACTTTGAATTGCACTTAGAAGCAAACTGGAAGCCAGGGAAGATCTGACTCCAAGAACATAAGAAAAGCCCAGCTGAATCAGGCCAAGGCCATCTAGTCCAGCTTCCTGTATCTCACAGTGGCCCACCAGATGCCTCAGGGAGCATACAACAAGATGCCTACGTTCTGCTGCCTCTCTCTAGCACCTGGCCTGAGGTAGCCTACATTGCTACCTAAGAGAGTATACTGCTGAGATGTATTAGTTAAAGTGACTGCTGGTGGATAGCCAGCCTCCATATTCACAACCATTTGAAGGGCAGCCCCATTATCCATCTTATTTCCCATTGCTAACTGGACAAGAGGCACTTTTTCCAGTGGTGTTCCTCTTATATTTAGCAGGGGGAGAGTAACTGTCCCTCTTCACCCCTGCGCAGTCTTTCTAGTGGCTGTTGCTGGCGGTCTGCCTTTTTTTAGATTGTGAGCCCTTTTGGGACAGGGAGCCATTTAACTTTATTATTACTATTTGCCTGTAAACCGCTTTGTGAACTTCGTGTTGAAAAGCGGTATATAAGTACCTGTTGATTGATTGATTGACAGCTGAATATCTATGTAAGAGATGGTGCAGATGGCATACCAACCAAAGTTAACAAAAGGCACCGCATGCCATGGATGAACATTCAAAATAAAAGCTGGATTGTAGCACAATTACTGTGTCCCTGCTTCTTAAGGGTAAGTTTAACCCCATCAAGCACAAACCAAATACTGCCTTATGTGGCAGATAGTTCATTTCCTAGCAGCAAGCACCTGCTGTTCTCTGCTGCCTGATACCCTCGGATGAGGAAATGAAGGATTGCACCAGAAGCCCCTCTTATGGCTCATTCTTCAGTCTTGAGTCTGAAGAAGCAGACAACTCCCAAGTGCTACTGAGTCCTGCTCTGGCCGCAAAGAAATGCTCTCTAGCCTACCAAGAAATAGGAGATCACCTCATACCTTGGAGGAATCCCCAAATTTCCTGGCGTGCAGGAAATGGCTGAGCACAAAAGAAACAAACAAAAAAGAGGCAATTTGGAACTGTAACAGAGGCTGGCTTGGAGGTGGTGCCCAGGTATGGAGTCTCATCTATTTAAAAAAGGTTTGATTACTCAGTCAATGTTGCAGCCTTGCTTCATAGATGTATGTGTAAAAAATCTTTGTATAAAAGATATTTGCTTGTCATCTGGGAAAAAAGGTACAAAAAGAAATGGAAGCTTCAAATGTGGAGGTTTTTTTTAAAGATAGAAAGCATACAGTTAAAAAGCAGGATGTCAGTATTTACAAAATAAAATATAGCTTCCTTTACAGTGTATATATGTTTTTTTCGTCCGCAGTTGCTTTCATGTAGTATTCATGTAGTTTATCATAAGCTTTGTCCCTCTTCTCCAATGATAGGAAAACTTGTTGGCCAAGAGCTGCATTGGAATGTGGAAATTGTACAGAGGGTCATTATGCTACTTGTTAGAAGTGCCATCATAACGGTGATTGCAGGAAAAAAAGTTGCCCATTTAATTCTTTCTGAACACATTCACTGTCTACTTTTCCTTTCTTTTGAACTCTCATTTTTGAATTGGAGGACTTCTGGGGAGGAAAAGTAGTAATCTTCCTTTCTTCCTCTTGTGTACTTTTAGCCCTTCACTGCTGCCAGGCAGGGTATGTGCTTGCTCATGCTCAGTCCAGGCACAATCCATTGGTCAGCATGTTCCTGTGCCATTCCTTGTTGCTGTTCACGCACACACACTGTTGTGGCGTCTAGGAGTGAGGCTGCTTTTGGGCAGGCAGTGCCATCATTGTAGTGAGTGGATGTATCTACATAGAAGAGTTTGAGGACTAATTGTTAACTATGATGGTTAAGACTCTCATAGATCTTATCTGGTCCTCTAGGACTTTGTTCACCACTGCTGTACTTTCTGATCCTTTCTTTGCAACCACCAACTCCTTCAGCGGCTCAGTTTGCTTATCATTATAGACCTGAGTGTGTGCAAGAATTCCAAATGCACTTGCCATGGTTACTATGGCAATTGCTCCTCCCTACTCTGGGGAGCATCCCTTAACCCCTCCTCTCTCACTTGAGTGAATTACCCAGTAATGATTAGGTTCAGGCAGACTTTAAAATTGAGCAAGTCACACTGTTGGATCATTTGGGGAGTGAAACCTGTTACCTTAATTGAAACTAGCTGGATTTCCAGACTAAAACCAAATGGAGGGCGTGATGGGCTGAATTTGATTTCTATTTTATTTTATTTTTTGTCTGTAGGCCTTTCTCTTTGCAGATTGAGCAAATGCTTTAACTTCTAATGTTTTAAACATGCTGGAGGAATAGTGATCAGGCCAGTGGTGTCATTCAAATGATTTAGGAACAGGAACTCACTTTTGATTGGCACTTGTCAGGGTCCGCCCACCGGAAGTGACATCATAAGCCGGAAGTGAGGTCATGGAAGGAAGTGAGGTCATCAAGCAGACCCAACAATTCCCAAAGTATTCCAGATCACTCTCAGAGCATGTTAAGAGAGCATCAGATGACTTTAAGCAGACCCAACAATTCCCAAAGTATTCCAGATCACCCTCTGAGCATGTTAAGAAGGCTTGAGAGCATGTGAAGCAGACCCAACAATTCCCAAAGTATTCCAGATCATTCTCAGAGCATGTTAAGACTTGGCCTGAGAAGGGGGAAGTCAGCTCTTCCCAATCTAATCCTTTTGGGCTGCGTGTGCCTGACCATACTCTAAAGAGGTCTCAGAATGTACACAAGGTCTTCTAAACCCATCATACTGTCAGTGATTTGGAGGTAGGAGGAATGCAATGACACAGGAAAATAGGATAATCTTTACAATTATGGACAGAATTCAGCCAATAGTTCTCAAGGCTGCAATTCTAAACACACTTTCTAAAGAGTAAGCCATTCAGCAATAGTCTGCAAGTATAAGCCTGTCTTTTTGGAAGATCCACCTGAAAATAATGGGGCTGACTTCTGAGTAAACAGTTTAGATCAGTCTTTATGTCTTGGGGATTTCAACTGGAGGGAGAGTTAAGCACATGTTTGACTACTCAAAATCAATGCAATGTAAAAGCACTTAAATTACACTGGATCATGCCCAATTAATAATAATTATCACCTGTAAATAACTGCGCTGGGTAATCAACGCTGTGCAAACTTTAGAGTTGGCAGGAGGGAAAACCAGCCTTTAATAATAGCTTAATTCACAGATACCATCATACTGAACTATGATTCCTACTTAGATTTACATCATATAGTGATCCACTTCACAAGTTACTAGTCCACAGTATCCCAAGTTCAAGCTTCATTTGATGCCATTCAGACCAACAGGGTGCTGCGTGTCTTTTTAGTAGACCTACTATAGAATGGTCACAGAATATGTCTCATATTCACAAGAACTGTCTTGCTTCTCAAGAGAGACAGGAGAAATCTTCTGCTTCACTATGACAAATAATGCTGCTTTAAAGTAGTACCCACATCATTTAAGATTCCAGCAATAAAAGCAACAAACCTTGTGGGAGGAAACCTAGTTAACCCACTGATGGGGGGGGTGTAACTCCCTTTCCCAGGTGTAGCTGCCACTGCCACCAGCCCAGGCTCAACACAACAAAGGGAGCTCCTGGGCAAAAAACCCTCTTAAAAGAAAGCCAAATAACAGAAGTAAAAAACCCAATTTTATTGACATATATTAAGAGTTATAAATTAAACTACTGAGGCTCTGTACTGTTAAACCTGAATATTATTAAAATGACAATAATCAACCCCTTTGTTTATAACTTAACTGAGAGGAACTCAAAGGACAGAAACAAAAAAAAATCCTATAGGATTTTTACCTTACTGACTGACTACAACCAGCTTCTGCAGCACATAGTGAGGCTAACCTTCCCTGAGAGCAGCCAACGAGTTCTGTTCCCTGAAGCTTTTAACTTTATCTCAATGAACTAATCACCCCCACCTGAGCCATTTACACTTGAGTAGTTCTCTCCCAACTAACCAGGTTCACACGAAACCACAATTTCATGACACCCACAAAGAACAACAACTACATGTACATCTTCCCTTTACACTTTTCTAGAGAACTCACCACAGTTCCAAACACAGAGAAAATCAACTTCCACAAAGATTGATACAGTGAATTGCAGGCTACAAGGGAGTGCAACCAGTGCTCTTAATGCACGACGATCCTGAAAGGGGGGGAGGGAAGCCTGAAGGGAAAGGCATTTCTAGGAGCACTTAACGGAGAGGCTGGGGTGCAATCCTGCAAGGGGGGAGAGAGGTCTGCGTTTCTAGGAGCACTTAAAGGAGAGGCTGGGGTGCAATCCTGCAAGGAGGGAGGTAGGTCTGCATTTCTAGGAGCACTTAAAGGAGAGGCTGGGGGTGATCCTGCAAGGAGGTAGGTAGGTCTGCATTTCTAGGAGCACTTAAAGGAGAGGCTGATGGGGATGTAAATCCCTCCTGTCCCTTGCTGCTGTAGCCAGTAAGCAACGCCAAGATGTTGCTTTTCCCTGTGAGGATTGGCTAAAACGGTGCAGGAGAGGAGTGATTTCCACTGCAAGGTAAGGCTTCTTGCAAAACTTAAGAGCTTTGCCCCTCCCTTAGATCTGCCTCTGCTTGCAATTGAAATTCAAATGGGCGGGAAATGGCCCAGGTTTCTGGTCCAATTAACAAACGGAGCCACAAAAAAAAAAAAAAACCACGAAGTGCAAAGCAAAAAAACACACACCAACACAAAGTGCAAAGCAAAAAAAAAAAGGAGCAAACAAAAACCCGAAGCAAAAAAACAACAACGAGCCAGCAATGAGTGAAGTGGGTGGAGTCAGCCCTAATTGTAACAACCGGAACGCCGTTCCGGGGCGTTCCGGCTGAATGACATCACTGGATCAGGCTCAAATACAAAAAGAAAAAAGAAAGGAAGGAAAGGGTAAAGAATTGGACTCTTTCCCTTTCTTTGATGTGGCTACTACTTCTGATTATCAGTTCAAAACTTTTGAGTAGTAGTTGTTTGGAAAAGGGTTACACTCTTTTGTAAGGATATTTGGTTTGTTAGAAATACAAAGGTTGTAGCTCAGCTGGCAAAAGAGCCCCTGCTAAGCGAATAAGCAACTTGTTCTTGCAATCCAATTCTACCTAGAAGTACAGTCAGTCCCACTGAATGTTCTGGCTTCAATCCTATCACTTTCCTGTGGGTAAGCCCCATTGAGCCTAATGAGGCTTACATCTGAGTAGACATGCCAGCTTTGTTAGGATGAGGCAGTAATCTTGCATTCAGAAACAGAAGTGAGGAAGTGTTAGTTTGAATTTAGCATTTTTTCTTCACACAGTTTTTCAAAAGAGATTTTCTGAAAGACCTAAATGAAGGATCTTAATATGCAAAAAATCTGGTTTGATCATGAAATCAAATTGCAAAACAAACCCCAGAGCCTTTGGGCAGAGGGTTTCAGTGATCTAGCTTGAAAAACTGCATCTGAGAAGTATGGCTTAGGCTATGAAAACTAGTCTCATAAAAGAGCTGTTTTTAAGATGTTACAGGAGAACTAGTAATTCATAATTTGTCTTTGATCAGGAAATGGAAATAGACACCTTACTGACCAAAATATATACAGTATATCTCCACTCTTTGTTTTTTGACTAGAAAATGTGAATGTTGTGTAATACTTGAACTTTTTGTTAAATATGTACATGAAGTGTGAAAGGAGAAGTTTTGATAAAGAAAAATTGTCATGGTTTTAGCCGAGAATGATTTATTTGCCTGTGAAATATGTACACAATGTTAAGAGACAAACACTGTTGATAGGCTTCCATTCTGATTCAGATTACCTTGGCGCAGAATGGAGAGCTCATAATTTGGATTGTAGCTTTCAGTTTTCTGTGTTTATTGCTAGCAGTTCAGTGCCCCCTACTTCAGCCTGTTGTCATGTTCGTTTGCCCCACATGTCCATTATATGCCTGTCAGGCAGGGATGGTACCTGTGTACTATATCCCACTGTTGGTACTAATTAGCGGAAATAATCTCAGCCACCACCTTAGCACTGGAGTTTAAGTGTGTAAATCATTTATCCCACTTTAGGTAATTTAAAGTTATTTCACTTTTGTCACAATATGTAATTGCCATGGGTAAGACACCTTTTTGATTTCTGGCAATGTGTCACTTTCCTAGCAGATTCCACTCCACTTTGTTCTAAGCTAGCTAATAATTTTGAGAGCTCCTGTGTGGTTTCCTGGATATAAGTGAACTCACAGAAGGCATATTATACAGACAAGTATCTTCATGAAAGTAAAGCCAGGCAACCAGCCCAGCTTGGATGTGACGGGTTCAGTTTCAAAGCAACTGCCATGACCTTCACTGCACAGACGAGCTATGTGTGGTACTGCAGAGTTGCAAGGTTCTCTGAAAGCTTGCTGTGGTTATTAGGGGATTTTATTATTGGTCTAGCAGTTCCTAGCAGCCACATTTTTTTCAGATCTGTATTTGAAAGTGTTTTAAACAAGAAACATAAGAGACTGAGATACAAAGAAACCTTTTGAAGTTGAAAGTGGGTCTGCATGAAAATTAACTGCTTGTCTGTGAAAGGAGTCAAGTGTGAAAGAATAGGATAGTTTCACTAAATGAATCTGATAGTCTGAATAAGACACTATAGCAAGACAGGCGAAAAATTTGTAAAGGTCAGAATTGATCACGTGATCTGAAACTAGGCGGTAGAAATACATGAAAGGAATTGAGTAGAAATGCTTCAGTTTACGTTTTTCTCTTGGCAGACTTTTTTTGTCAAGAAGGAACGGTAGAAAAATAATAAAAGAAGCTGGAAATCTGATTCCTTTGGGATCTTGTCCCCCTTTCATTCCGCTCTTCTCTAGTTTCAAACCTTTTGAGATCAGAGAGAAAGAGTTCTTCATTACATGCAACATCTCATTAGAAAGACAATTCTGATACTGCGTACTTCATTTGGCCAACACTCTTGTGCACGTTTTTCTTCAAATTACCATTTTAAAATATTCTAAGTAGAGGAGTTCTTTTTAGAGATTTTTTTAATACTTTAGTAATCAACATAATTTACAGGTTCTTGTACTATAAAACTGAATTAGAACAGAAGTAATTTGAGTTGTGAAATGTCTTCCGAATACCAAATAGTGCTGTGACAACCAACATCTAGGACTAAAGTATTAGCATAATACTGCTTTGGCCCATTTTTATTTTGTTAGTATATCTCTACTATCAGTTGGGCCACAGTTGGCATCTTCAGCATTAAAGCTTCTTCTATAGATCTTTTTTTCCTTTTTAAACTGGCAGTAAATAACAACTGTTGCTGAACAAAGACTTTGAGCTTGTCCAGGACTAACTTACTTTCGGGACCCCATTAGCCAAGAGTAGGCTGATTCAGGTTTTGTCTGTCTTAAAGAACTAGAATTGCTGTTGCCTCATTTGTATGCTTTACATTTACAAGAGTGCATATACTTGATATCTCAGTACAATAGCTAAAGAGAGAACTAAGATCACTTATATTAGTGATCTTGCGTAGTCCCTCTTGCTTCAGAGTAGAAGTGTCATGCTGGATCAGATCAAGCTCACCTGGTTCAGTGTTCTTTGCAAGAATCCTAGCATAGTGCTTGGGTGGGGGTGCCCATCAATGTACCTTTGGCCTTCCGCTTCTAACCATTTCTCTTTGGGATGCTGTAACTATCCTAGTTTAGCCACCAGTTTTATGTGTGTTTGCATAGCTCCTAAGTTGATAATGGTTTATGTTATGTTTGTGGGTCCAACATAACCATACGAAGCATCAATCCTTGTAGTACGGTTTAATTCCAACACAACATAAAAAGCTAAAAACAACCCACATACACACACTAAAATACTCAACCACTCAACCACGCTCAAGCCTGAATCTCCAGTGATTGGTCCACCAATCCTGTGTAACTAATTGCTTCTCCCACAGATGAAATCACTACATACATAACAGTTTATCTAGCAGCAGAATATCTAACAGCCCCCCAAAAGATAATGCAGCATGAATAAAAATTCAGATTAGCTGTAAGTCTTTCTGTTCTTCACAGGAAACTATGGAAAGGGCGAGTTTGTGTTCTTTGTGTTCATAGTTTCTTTAAAAGTATGTGTTACACGGAGCAATCCTCATTTTGGAAGAGGGAGAGATTTCTCCCTTTTGGAATTACTCTTGAAGGCTACATTTATAAAAGATTGGCAGCTGCTATACTGCACACCAATCCAAAAAGCTAATCAAGCCTACATTTCTTTGATAGTCACTCTTTTCCAGTATATGTGTTTTCATCTGATGTCCCCAGCATTTTGACATCCATTTACTTCTGTTTCTCTGATAGAATATCTAGAAAGTGGCACCGCTGCACTTGTACCCTGCAATTCAGTATACTGTATATGATCATTATAATCTGCTTACTCTTCCTGATTATTCACTAAAAAAAAAACCCTAACTTCCATGCTTGCAAACCATGCAGAGGTAAATTTGAAGGTGTATTGGCATGTTTTTCCATGGCTCTTGTTATCTGGTTCTCCTTAAAATGCTGTCTCCATCGCACTATTATTTTTCATAGAATTTCATATCTTCTCCCCCCAAAGATATCATATGCCAAATTATGCAAGCCCCTGCAAGGTACAAGCCATTCATTCATTCATTCATTCATTCATTCATTCATTCATTCATTTTTTTCACAGTAGGAGGGTGTACACATATGCATGCTTTACCAAACTGAGAGATTCCCTGAGAAAAAACTGTTACTTTATGAAAGTTGACTTCACATCCACAGTTCAGTTGCTGTGAATACATTTGCTTGTACCTGCAGACTTCATCATAGTGATGGGTTCCTTTTGCACCTTTTGTACCTGAGAAGCGATCACTGTAACAAACGGTAATTGCAAGCTTGGTGTGTCAGTTCAGGGAGCTGGAGAGGGAAGGGGGAATTGTTATTAATGGTAATATTTATATACCACTTTTCAACAGGAGTTGTTCACAAAGTGGTTTACATAGTAAAATGAATCAATAAATGGTTCCCTGTCCCCAAAGGGCTCACAATCTTTTTTTTTTTTTAATGGTGGAATCACACACTCTTCTTTCATGAGCCCTTGTTAGTGCAACTGGAATGCAAGCTTGGGTTTGGAGAGAGCCCAATATGAACTTTGGATATAATTTCTACATTTTTTAGACAGATGCTCGAGTCACAGTAGTTTTTTCCTTTGCATCCAAGTAATAAAATCTGTTAAAACCAAAACCTTATTGTAGTACAGGTTCTTGAGAACACTGCTCCAACTTCATCCCCACTGATCTGTCTTTTTTGTTCTTTGCAGCCTTTATTTTAACTAATCACAAAAAACCCTTAATGAGAGTTTGATGCTACAAAATGCTATTTGATTGTGGACCCAATCCTGTCCAAGTTTCTAGTGCAAATGCAACACAGCCCCAAAGTAAGCTTTCCCCCCAATCATGCAAATAACTTGTCTGGTTCAGATGGCAGTCTTTTTGTCGCTCTTCCTGGTCTCCTGGCTTTGTTGTCTGCAAAATGGAAGAATGGCACTCCTATTGGAACCCACCAGAAGTGATGTCATTAACCTGGAAGTGATGTAATGGCCAGAAGTGACATTGTCAAGTAGGAATCAAATGACATTCCTGGAATGCATACTGGCATTCTTGGACTGCAGCAATTGAACAATCATGAAACATCTGTGACAGAAAGCAAGATTAGGATAAAATATTATGTACAATCACTTAACTAAAAACAATTTTTTTTAAAAAGTCACTTGAAAATTCAAACTGTTACTACTGACAAAGGAAATAGAGTAAGAGGTCTGCAACTTCCAAGTTGCAGCTTTCCACGACCCACCTGACATTAGGTCGTGACCCACCAAGTGGGTCCTGATCCACAGTTTGAGAAACACTGGCCTCTAGAGAAACACAGTGCATGGGAAGGAGTTGTTTTTCATGTTTCTGAATTTTGCAACAGGAACAGGATGATGACTCAGTCCTTCTGTCTGCTCCATAACCCAGCAGGAAAGTGTCCCCAATCACCAAATTATTTGTCATATGCCAAAAATTGATTGATTTACTTGCTAAGCCAAAGTTTGGGTGTATAGGATTAATTCCTATACATCTGGAACATAATTCATCTACAGTTTCTTGCAACTTCTAGAAGTAATTTTGTGTTGTGATATATCTGTTTTATTTATGTTATCTGCATAACTCTGAGTACACAACTGTGTAGAGAAAATCTAGGGTTAAACAGCTGCCTGCATAGGGGCAGCTGCATTCATTTCTGCGATCTGTGTTTTGAAGGAGAGCAGCCATAATTTTGGAAAGGGCTGTTGCTGATTCATAACCAAATGTCGTCATTCAATTTGTGTAGAGAAAATAAGCATCCCTTTTTGTATGGATTGGCCTTAAGGAGAAATTCCTTTGTGCCAAGTTATGTAATATATAAAGGTCTTATCTCTTTTTGCCTGCCAAATAAATAACCGTTAAAGAAAAAAAGTTAATTGACTTGTAAGCAAGAAATCTGTGTACTATTTAATCTTAAAGGAATTACCCAATTAACATGTTCCCCAAAGTCTGCCCTAATGTATTGCTCAGCTAGCAATATTTTTAGCAAACTTGGTCTCCAAGGCATTGCATCCAAATCTTTCCCTTTAGTAATTCTTTCAGCAGAAGCTTGCTTGGCTCACTGCAATTAGAATAATTCACAGCAGAGTTCTAGGTTTTTGCCTAAAGGCTCCTTTTTTTAAAAGAAAGTATTAGCCTTATATATAGCACTGAGAGGGCATAGGCAGCCAATCTCTTCACACAGTCCTATCAAATAGTACTAAACAATGACAAAAGATATGGATGCAGTTACTCATTGAATGAGTTGTACATTTAAGAAGCATTCAGATTACACCAGGAATTACCACATATGTTTCAAGGCGCAATCCTAACCTGGAGTTAGGCTGGCACAGTTAGGCCAGCAAAGTTTGACTGGCACAAGAGATACATAAAATATATTTGGGCCACTCTTAGAATCAGGGAGACTAGCACACAGACGTGTGCCATCCTCCCTGACTCCGATTGGAAGGAAAGGGTAAAGAATTGGACAGGCCTGGGTGCTATTTCCTTTTCTTTGATGTGGCTACTACTTCCAATTATCAGTTCAACTCCAGGTTAGAATTGCGCCTCAGTCTTTACTTCATAATGATAAAGACTAGAAGTTTTGTTTAAAAAGACAGTTGAATTCGTGTGGTGGTGGCCTTTGTCTTAGTGGGTTCTTCAAGGTTCTGTTGTGTTCTCTATCCTAGTGAACATCTATATGAAACCAATAAATGATGCGTACTGATGATACCTAGTTCTATTTGCATTTTTATATGATCCTAGGTAGACGGTAGAAATCCCAAACTGGTATGTGCCTGGACACGGGAGAATAAACTGAAATTCAGTCCAATCCAAAGTGGAGGTGCTGTTGGTTAGGTGTTCTAATCTGGGGTATATTTGGAATCTCCTTCACAAGGTTGTGATGCTCATTAAAGAGCAATTTTGCAGTTTTGGCATGTCCTTGCCAAAACTGGGTGTTCTCCTGGAGGCCCCGGTGGACGGACGTGATGACAAGGAACACCTTTTTATCAGCTAGGGATAATCTGATCTTGCTTCAGTGATCCATATTCTTGTTACCTCCAAGGTCAAAAGAACATTCAAACTTATGCAGCCAAACTGTAATTGGGAGCACCCCCTACCCTTAATTCTATGTGACCTGCATTGACTACTTACCTGTTTCTGGGTGGAGAAAGGTGCTGGTTATAACTTATTAACCCTAAGCAGTTCAGGATCTGGATACCTTGACCCATATATGCTTTATTATCTGCTCTTATCAACATCTGAGATCTAGCTCTCATCTGAGGAGTTAGGGGCTCATCTGCCAGGAGCAGACCCTTTTTGATGCTGGTGCCAACTCTATTCAATTCTGGTCAGCCCACATGTTGTTTTTTTTCCCCAGTTGTGGACTGTGGGATTTTTGGCTGCCTTTTAATTTTTTTTAAAGGTTTACTTGGTTGGTCTGTTTCTAATGTAACATCTTGGGTCATCTTTGGCAAGAAAGATGGAATGTGTATGTCTTAATAATATGGATGCTTGTCTTCAGTATTGGTTCTGGGCATTCATGGTGCGGTTGCAGAGTATTCACAGCATGGATATTAGTCATGGTATTCAAGAAAGAGATGGAGCTGTATTATAGCAAATGCAGTCAAGCAGTATTAAATCAATCATGTCTGTATTAAGGGAAGCAGAGGTGTTTGTACAGTTATATCTAAATGGCTTTGTATTGTACTTGAGCAAAAACTGTGTAGACAAGGCCTGGATGAGGGCTTGGTACTTTTCATCTATGTCACTTTTGATTGTATTAACCAGATATGATTACCTAGCTTACACCAAAACCTCAGATTTGAATTTTCTGACCAACCAAATATTTCTTTGCAGCTTTGCAGGTAGTACTGGTGCTGGAATATTCATTCTGAAGTAAAGGGGGGGGGGGCTAAAAGTGGATTTTTTTAAAAGTAGGTCATTGGAATATGGTGTGAGGACCAGGGTGTGGGAACTATGGTAGAACTGATGGGAATGTATTGGGGTGTGTTGAATTCTTATGGCTACAAGGAATTAGGTGGGGGTAATGGCATGGGCTAGGCTTTAGCCACAAACTTTTCAGGTATTTATATATTTAAAAAAATTCCAGAAGGGAGCTCCCATATTATGTAATTATAGTTCAGCTGTACAGGCTAAGAAAGGAAATTATGAAATGTGATTAGGCATGCTTCTGTTTGGAACTCGTATTTTGTATCATTCTGATTTGGAGTTTTTTTTCCTTTTTGAAGCATGTTCTCTGAATAATACATTCTGCTAAGTGATGTCTATTGTAGACATACAAGCGATGTTTCAAGTAGCATCAGTGCTCCTCTAGTGTGTCAGAAAGGCAGTACAGTACAGCTGAAAAAACATTTGTCCCCCTTTAAAGTATTTATTTAGTATCCTTGGAGCTGGGGATGACTCTAGATGGTAGCATTTGCTATGGCTACAAGACTGACATAAAGGGCTGACCACTTCAAAAGCACTGAAATTCTTACTTTATACAGAAGCAGTATTAAGAGAGTCTACGCATTTTAATTTTTTCCTTTCTATGCCAATCTAAACCTTTTCTCCCCCAAACAAGCCTTTTGTCCATTAAATAGAACAGTTTATTAGATAGTTCCTCCCTCATCTGCCTGAGCTTTGTATCTACCCAATGCCTTCTATAGCAACAGCTAACTTTACCAGGTGAGTTTTTATTCTGTCCCTTTACTCTGTAGTGGGGAAGAGATAACTAATGATCTGCAAATTGTTTTCTCTAAGAATGGGAACTAGGGGGAAAGGATATCAGGGTTGCAAGTTGAGCAGATGCTGCCTTCAGTTTTAAAAGCTGTTCCTCTGCTGCCATAAATGATAGACTCATTCACATTTATTTTACAGAGGGTAGAGTCTGGAGTTTCTTTAGAAAGTAGCAGATTGTGTAGTTGAAGCCACTAGCTCAGACTTCTAGCAAATCTCCCAGGCTTTGGGTGATGAAAATCCATTTTCATTTGCAAACGTATTGCTCTGTCCAATATGAGTCCCTTTTTCTCATGTCCTGTGTGACCTTTGACCTTTCCAACAGAAGCATAATGTGCAGAGCAGAGGTATTAGGAAACATTGCCCATGGACAGTCTTGCAAACATGAAGACTACATTTGTAGCCTTTTATGAGTCCTAGAAAGATGCTTTTTTCATTCCTCATGATTGTCTTTTGGACTGTATTTTTTCCATTATTATACAAACCATTTTAGCATTTATCCAAATAGAAAGTGCCAAGATACTATTAGTGAAATTTGGTGTGCTATGTCTGCAACATTCTTTTTCTTTTGTAATCTCTATTATTAAAAAAAGATCCCCCCCCCGAAAAGTTGTAATCTGCTTAAATGGGCAGTTTCCTTATTGTTTATTAAGATGCCATTCAGGGGTCCAAGCATTTTCAGTGGCCTTGGGAACTAGCCATTATTTATGGCTATCTTCCATTAGTCTTTTTATGTGCATGGAATTCCTGAAGGTTGTTTTTTTTGTAGAGCTTTTGAAAGCTGCTTTTGAGTTTGCTGAAGCCCAGTGTGAGGTCCATGATGAACTTTGCCTCTTCTTGAGTCTTCTGTATGTCCCAAGGACTCAGAGGAGGAACGGGATTTGTTTTCTGCTTGCTTCTCTGGTTCTTTGGGCTTGGAAGGCAAGGTATCTTTTACTTTGTACTAGATAAGGGTAATCAGTAGCCAGATTGCAGTAAAATTTGATTATCATAATTTATTTTTGCTTGCATCTTGATTCAAGTAATGTTTCTAGGTTTGCTTGAGGGTTTTGGATGCAGTTCTAATGCTGGCCTTTACAAACTGTTCCCTTCCTCCTATTAGTCCAGTCAATTTAGGGGGAAAAAAGCCCCATAACCCGGGACTAATTCTAACAAAAGGTCTGTCAGCTGTTCTTGTCAGTACTAGGTGTACTGATTGACAGGAAAAAACTTTACCAAAACTGGACAACCGGAAGTGGGTTATCTTCAAGATGGCAGCCGCAAACCATGAAAATTGGCCAAAATCATGTAACTGTGTACTTTTTAAGCTTAGGAAAATTCCCACAACACGTATGTCAACTGTTCTTGTCAGTACTAGGTGTACTGAGTGACAGGAAAAAAACTTACCAAAACCTGACAACCGGAAGTGGGTTATTTTCAAGATGGCAGCTGCAAACCATGAAAATCGGCCCAAATCATGTAACTGTGTTATTTTTAAGCTTAGAACTTTTTTCTTTTTTCAAACTCAAGGTTTTTTATATGGTCAAGTAATTCATTTTAACCAATTACTTGGTCCATGGGTTGAAGACTGGATTCCAATGTAATGAGCATTGCAGGTACAACACAGTGCAAAGAATGCTTGGACGAAATGTATTTTCCTACGCTTTTAAGAGAATTGACAAAGCAAAGATCCTGAGTGCTTCATCTGCTGTCACTGTTACTCCGGATAGAAGCATTGATCCTGGCTTGCTCTTCCAGCGATTTCTTGTCATCTCCAGGACAGGACAACTAGATCTGGAGGAGGTGATGAGATATGAACTTAGTGCTTACCCAACATCACTTTTCGAGGACAACCACATTCTGAGAAAGGCCGATAAGCCGCAATTAGCCCATGCCATTGATGAGCATTGTAAAAATCGAGCATCAGTGGAAACAACACCAGATGAAGTTCCAAGCACGCAAAGGTACATTATTGACAGAAGCTACTTGATAAGGAAGTTGAAGTGGAAAAAGGGAGACACATACAGCAAAATAGCAAAGGTATATGCAGACTTTACAGTTAAACAGTATGGGTTGGCAACTGTAGTGTTCGATGGATATGACGCAGGTCCTTCAATAAAGGATAACACACACAAGAGAAGGCATAAAAACTTTAATTATCCAGTTCACTTCACAACTGATACTGAATTTGAAGGGAAGCAGGAAGAATTCCTTTCAGTAGGATGCAACAAACACCAACTAATCAAATTAATCACTGAAGAACTGGTGACGAGAGGCTGTGTGGTTTTTCAAGCACAAGGTGACGCTGATGTGGACATTTCAAAGGCTGCAGTAAATAGTGCCAAGGAACATTCCACCACGCTCATTAGGGAGGATACTGACCTGTTAATTCTTCTGCTACATTACGCAGAAGTGGATGGCAATCCACTGTATTTTAGATCAGACATTCAGTCTCGAGGCATTCCAAAAGTGTACAACATCAGTTGCTTGAAGTCTACTCTGGACAGTGCGTTATGTGCACAGTAGTTATTCCTTCATGCCTTCACAGGATGTGATTCCACCTCGCGTATATATGGTGTTGGAAAAAAAGCAGTTTTCCACAAAATTTTAAAAGGGAATTCTGTCCTTCAATCCTGTGCAACTGCATTCACTTCACCAGGCAAGAACCCCACTGAAATACTAAGTCTTGGCAGTCAAGCGATGGCTGTTATTTTTGGTGGCAACAGCAACAGTTCTTTGACAGCCTTGCGCTACCAGACACTCACCAAGAAAGTCGTCACAGCCAAATTGTTTGTGAATCCAGAATGCCTGCCTCCAACTGAGTCTTCCACAAAATTCCATTGCCTGAGAGTGTACTATCAGACCATGATTTGGATGGATATGGCTAAGGAAATGAATCCTGTGGACTGGGGTTGGAAACTCGATGGCGGTGAACTTGTACCAGTAATGTGTGATATTACTGCTGCACCAGACAGCCTACTGCAAATTATACACTGCAATTGTAAAACTGGTTGCAGTGGTACCCGCTGCAGTTGCAGAACATACGGACTTCCATGCAGTTCTGTATGTGGACCGTGTCAAGTTACGAATTGTGACAACCAGGTGTTAAGTGACCTAGAGGGCAGTGATGAGGATGAATAGAAACTTAAGGAGTTACTGTTTTATCTGCATATTGCTGCAGTTCTCTCTAACCTAGTTTAAGGGGTTCTTTGTTGATTATGTAGTTTCAAAAAAAAGGAAACAGTTCAGTTCAAATGTATTATGATAATAAAAACATACAACTTGATATTTGTTATGACCGGTGTTGTACCTGCAGTGCTCATTACATTGGAATCCAATCTTCAACCCATGGACCAAGTAATTGGTTAAAATGAATTACTTGACCATATAAAAAACCTTGAGTTTGAAAAAGGAAAAAAGTTCTAAGCTTAAAAATAACAGTTACATGATTTGGGCTGATTTTCATGGTTTGCAGCTGCCATCTTGAAAATAACCCACTTCCGGTTGTCAGGTTTTGGTAAGTTTTTTTCCTGTCACTCAGTACACCTAGTCACCTAGTACTGTCACCTAGTACTGACCTACTAGGTCACCTAGTCACCTAGTACTGACAAGAACAGTTGACATACGTGTTGTGGGAATTTTCCTAAGCTTAAAAAGTACACAGTTACATGATTTTGGCCAATTTTCATGGTTTGCGGCTGCCATCTTGAAGATAACCCACTTCCGGTTGTCCAGTTTTGGTAAAGTTTTTTCCTGTCAATCAGTACACCTAGTACTGACAAGAACAGCTGACAGACCTTTTGTTAGAATTAGTCCCGGGTCTAATGACATATTGACTGGAGTAAATGCGGTGAAAGATACCTATTTCATACCTATTTCAGTGGTTCCCAATGCAAGGCAAGGCAATTAGTAGGTCTTGCAAACTGTAGGATCTGATTTTTTTAAATAGCCTCAAGGCTTGAGGCAATTTAGTTATGTGATCTTTCTATTACCCTTTGGGTGACCCACCAAAAATCAAGTTGCAATCCACCAATGGGTTGCAGCCTATAGTTTGGGAACCACTGGCATAGTGAAGCCACAATGCATTATGTGCAATGTTGTTCTCAGTGCTGAATAAATCACTGAACTTAAATGTCACTTAGAAACAAAGCATTCAGAACATTCTAAAAAGGATGTGGAGTTCTTTTGACTTTCAAAAAGTGTGATTTAGTAAAAACAATTACTTCCTGCTTAATGACATCACTTCCGGCTTTAGGTCTTTGGGGGGGTGGTCTCAACAGGTTGTCGTACCTAAAAATGGGGCCCAGTGCTAAAAAGCTTGGGAACCAATGTACTATTTGCTGCTTTACCCAAGATGTGATTTTTTATGTAATCTTTGTGCTGTATAGGTCCAGCATAGACTGGGCTGGTCACCATCAAATGGTTTGATATTTGAAAGGTGTTGCTTTGGTCATTACTACGGGCAATTCATAAACGTTAACCTAACATTCAGACTCAGAGTGTTGCATACTGATCCGTCCCTAGATTTGTATCTAGGGCAGTGATGGTGAACCTTTTGGGCTCAGCGTGTCAAAACTTCAGAAAATGCTTAACTTGACTTTGCTGGTGTGTCAACCCCCCTCCCAAACAAAAGGGAAACAATTATATTCGTTTATTTAAACAGAAAATGCAGTCCAATCATGTGTGTTGCTATGTATTATATAAAGAAACATCAAATTATTAAAATTTATAAATTATAAATAAATAAATAAATAAATATAAATAAAATAATAAAACATCAAAGTGTGTAAAATAAATTCAATTTTTGTGAGGTGTTGGTGAAAGCTGGTGTGTCACCCCAAACGTAGTGACGTGTCACCTTTGACACGCATGTCATAGGTTCGCCATCACTGATCTAGGGTGTTCCAAGGAAGACAGTGTACTTTGGTCTATGCCAGCGGTTCCCAAACTCTGGGAGTCTAAGAACTGCTGTAAATTCTTGCAGGGGAGAGGCGAAGGTAGCAACACAATTGCTGCAATAGTGCTGCTGCTGGGGACAAAAGGATTTTTTCACATACCTCTGGCAGTGCTGGACTTTAGAGGATGCAAGGAGTCTGCTGCAGGTCTCCTAAAGCCTCAGAAAACTAAAGGTAGCAATCTCAACCCAATTCTGGTTTGTAATGAAACAGGAAGTGGGTTGCAATCCTATTTTTTTGCTTATTTGAGGCTTGGGGAGCCCTGCAGAGGGTTCTGTGGGCTCCTCATACCCTCAAGGGCTGGCGCTGCCAAGATAAGTGAAAAATCTTCTGTCCCTGGCAGCAGTGCGACCATTGCAATCATATTGCAGCCTTTGCCATTGCCCTACCCCTTAGGGGGGCAGAGACAAGGCTTCCTTGAGTGGGGTGTCTCAATGCCCCACTTTGGGAACCGTTGGTGTATGCGAATGTTAAGTTCCCTGATGGAGTACTTTACTGACAGTGGAACTGATTGTGTGGTAATCAGTACATAAGGAAGCACATGAGTCTTACATTTCTTTATTTCATTACAATACTTTTAACATTTAGACCTGGAGAAAATTTACCCTATTAAATTTTTGAAGTTTGTACCAAATATCACTAATATTCTACAGGTAGATTAGCCCTTATCCAGATATCTGAAATTCAGACTATTACGCTTGGCCCTTTAGGCTTGAGCCACACTATCTGATAGAGTGATAAAAATATAATCTTTTTAAAGATTATTATTTTGTCCCTTATTCTGTGTGTAATTGTTTTCAGCCAACAGAGTATTATCAGTATTAGATTATATACAGTGAATCTATTTTGTTGTAACATAAACATACATTAGAGTTGTTAAAGCTTGTCCACATTCTTGTACATACTTCAGAATGAGAAGAATTGTTACATGGGTGTAGTTGACTAGCAAATTTGTTGAGGTATTACTTTGGTATACAGTATGTGTGTTGGCAGTAAATACTAAAATTATTGACTGTTGTAATAACTATAAGGGCATTAAGTGTATTTTCATTCTTGTAAGTATGTAGATTGAGAAGTAGTGAGCTGTGCAGAGTGTCAACTAGCTAGTGTAATGACATGCTAGGTGATGCCCTGAATTTATAATGAAACAGCAGCAAGCAAGGCCAGAGAAGCTTTCTCAGTTTTCGTACTTTTTGCAAAAAAGTGTGTTACAGATCTTTCCTTTTAACTGACAGTTAACTACAGTTTCATATGCTTGCACATTAATGAGCAATTCATAGTATGATGGTTCACCATAGTGAGTTCTTGGATTTTATTCCACTATACATGCCTGTGATGGTATTGTTATTGTATTTTGATGTCTTAATTATATCCTAACTGTTCAACTGCTTCTGTATTTTCCTTATTGTGTTTTAAAAGGTCAAGTTTCTTAGTTTACTTGTCTTTTAATTTCAGTAGTTTTTGGTTCTGTGTTGGTCTGATACATTTCCTACAGCCTTTATTATTCCTCCAAACCTCCTTGGCAATGTTTGCAGTACTTGCATTTGTGTATACAGTACTTTCCTCTGTAGTTGACTAGTATGTACTGATTGTTCAGTTGCTTCCCATTTTCTGTTTTCAGTACAGGTTTAATAAATTGTCTGAGATCCTCTCTGGAATTCACATTAGGTACCAACACTGTCTTGAGGCCTTATGGGTTATCTGGGAGCTATTCTTTAATTAGAAGCTTGTTGCGTTTTTCTCTAGATTTGTGTCATAGCTGTGGATTTTAATAATTCCTTTCAAATGCCTTCAGGATTCTTTAAATTCTACCAAGTTTGGATTTTTGAACTAAATTGCCCTCTAATGGTTCATTTGCTCTGAATGCACATAACGCTCTTGGTGTCAGTTGATTCCTTGATTAATGCTCTCTGACACCAAGCTCATGATGATTGCAACTACTGTTTGGTATTTCTGGAGTGGTGATGTGCTAGGCACTGTATAGAACGCAGAGATTATGGCCATGCCCAAGGGCTTAGAAAGTAAGCCTTTTTCTTTTTACATCATTACTCTTTTCATTGTTGAAGGAAATGATTTAGATAGATGGTTCTTGTCTCATGTTGTGGCTGTTAATGTACCCCTCCCCTGCCTTGACCCTGTTATTTAAGCCACTTGAAAATACAGCATTCTGAATTCCTTAGAAAAGGAAAAGATGGTCTATTTTGGGTGATCTGCAGGAGAGTTTAAACATATTCTTAGACCTTATCAACTAACATGTCATTCTTCCAGTGCAGCTGCCGCTCCTTCAATCTAGAGTGTTGCAAACATGCCACAAGGCACATTTGTGGCTACTTCAGAGTCGACTACACTATCCTGTCAGTGCCACATCACGTCCCAGGGCCACAAGTGGAAGTAAATACGCTGCTGAGTGGTGCAGAGGCTGGAAGGGAGTTTCAGAAGCGGGAAGGGGACATTTCTGGGCAGAATTGGGGGGGGCGATCTGGCCTGGGGGTGGAATTGGTGGGGCCTCCTCTGCCATACACTAACTTCCTGGGCAGCCAGTGTTACACCGAGCTGCTTGGATGTCTGCTAGCTATATAGATGACAGATGTCCAAGTAGCCCCATAGAGCTGACTGGGGTATGATATGGGGTAAGAGGAAAAAATATCTCCTTACCCTGAAGAGATCTCCAGTTGTCTCCTAACCCTGCTAATTGGGCAAGAGGTACTTTCTCAAGTGGTGTTCCTCTTATATTTAGCAGGGGGAGAGCAATTGTCCCTCTTCACCCCAGCACAGTGTCTTTCTCGTGGCTGTTGCTGGTGGTGTTCTCCATTCTTTTAGATTGTGAGCCCTTTTGGGACAGGGAGCCATTTAACTTTAATGTTACTATTTGCCTGTAAACTGCTTTGTGAACTTTGTGTTGAAAAGCGGTATATAAATACTAGTGATTGATTGATATTTAGCAAGGGGAGAGTAATTGTCCCCATTCACCCCGCGTAGTGTCTTTTCTAGTGGCTGTTGCTGGTGGTGGTCTGCATTTTTTTTTTTTTTACATTGTGAGCCCTTTGGGACAGGGAACCATTTTACTTTATTGTTACTATTTGCCTGTAAACCGCTTTGTGAACTTTGTGTTGAAAAGCAGTATATAAATACTATTGATTGATTGATTTGATAATCCCTGCTGGATATAGTGCAGACCACGCGGCCTAGCTGTGCCGGCACAAGTTAGTACTGGGCTATCCTTTGTATTATTTTTCTCTAGTTTATAATTTTTTTCAGATTAAACCAGTGGTGTCATTCAAATGATTTAGAAACAGGTTCTCACTTTTGATTGGCACTTGTTGGGGTCCGCCCACCGGAAGTGATGTCATGGCAGGAAGTGATGTCATCAAGCAGACCCAACAATTCCCAAACTATTCCAGATCACTCTCAGAGCATGTTAAGAAGGCCTGAGAAGGGGGACGTCAGCTCTTCCCAATCTAATTCTTTTGGGCTGTGTGTGCCTGACCATACTCTAAAGAGTTCTCAGAATGTACACAAGGTACACCATCAAACCCATCATACTGTCAGTGATTTGGAGGTAGGAGGAATGCAATGACACAGGAAAATAGGATAATCTTTACAATTATGGACAGAATTCAGCCAATAGTTCTCAAGGCTGCAATTCTAAACTCACTTTCTAAAGAGTAAGCCATTCAGCAATATATGCATAAGTCTGCAAGTATAAGCCTGTCTTTTTGGAAGATCCACCTGAAAATAATGGGGCTGACTTCTGAGTAAACAGTTTAGATCAGTCTTTATGTCTTAGGGATTTCAACTGGAGGGAGAGTTAAGCACCTGTTTGACTACTCAAAATCAATGCAATGTAAAAGCACTTAAATTACACTGGATCATGCCCAATTAATAATAATTATCACCTGTAAATAACTGCGCTGGGTAATCAACGCTGTGCAAACTTTAGAGTTGGCAGGAGGGAAAACCAGCCTTTAACAGCTTAATTCACAGAAACCATCATACTGAACTATGATTCCTACTTGGATTTACATCATATAGTGATCCACTTTGCAAGTTACTAGTCCACAGTATCCCCAGTTCAAGCTTCATTTTATGCCATCCAGACCAACAGGATACTGCATGTCATTTTAGTAGACCTATGAATGGTCACAGACTATGTCTCATATTCACAAGAAATTTCTTGCTTCTCAAGAGAGACAGGAGAAATCTCGTGCTTCACTATGTCAAATAATGTTGCTTTAAAGTAGTACCCACATCATTTAAGATTCCAGCAATAAAAGCAACAAACCTTGCGGGAGGAAATCTAGTTAACCTATTGAGGGGGGGTGTAACTCCCCTCCTCAGGTGTAGCTGCTGCTGCCACCAGCCCAGGCTCAACACAACAAAGGGAGCTCCTGGGCAAAAAACCCTCTTAAAAGAAAGCTAAATAACAGAAGTAAAAAACCCAATTTTATTGACATATATTAAGAGTTATAAATAAACTACAGAGGCTCTGTACCATAAAACCTGAATATTAAAATGACAATAATCAACCCCTTTGTTTATAACTTAACTGAGAGGAACTCAAAGGACAAAAACAACAACAAAAAATCCTATAGGATTTTTACCTTACTGACTGACTACAACCAGCTTCCACAGCACATAGTGAGGCTAACCTTCCCTGAGAGCAGCCAAAGGGGTCTGTTCCCTGAGGCTTTTAACTTTATATCAATGAACTAATCACCCCCACCTGAGCCATTTACACTTGAGTAGCTCTCTCCCAACTAACCAGGTTCACATAAGACCACAATTTCATGACACCCACAAAGAACAACAACTACGTGTACATCTTCCCTTTATACTTTTCTAGAGAACTCACCACAGTTCCAAACACAGGGAAAATCAACTTCCACAAAGATCGATATAGTGAATTGCAGGCTACAAGGAAGTGCAGCAATGCTAAGCTCTGTGCTCACACAAAATCTCTTCATGCACAACGATCCTGCAAAGGAAGTCTGAAAGGAAAGGCATTTCTAGGAGCACTTAAAGGCGAGGCTGGGGGCGATCCTGCAAGGAGGGAGGGAGGTCTGCATTTCTAGGAGCACTTAAAGGAGAGGCTGGGGGCAATCCTGCAAGGGGGAGAGGGAGGTCTGCATTTCTAGGAGCACTTAACAGAGAGGCTGGGGGACGGAGCAAACAACAACAAAAAACAAAGCCAGCGATGAGTGGGTGGAGCCAGCCCTAAGGTTAGGTTCTGGAATGCACGTTCCGGTGCCTTTCCCCATGTCACCACTGCTCCTCTCCCTTGCTGCTGTAGCCAGTAAGCAACGCCAAGATGTTGCTTTTCCCTGTGAGGATTGGCTAAAATGGTGCAGGAGAGGAGTGATTCCACTGCAAGGTAAGGCTTCTTTCAAAACTTAAGAGCTTTGCCCTCCCTTAGATTTGCCTCTGCTTGCAATTGAAATTCAAATTCAAATGGGCGGGAAATGGCCCTGTTTTCTGGTCCAATTAACAAACGGAGCCACACACAAAAAACCCGCAAAGTGCAAAGCAAAAAAAACCACACACCAACACGAAGTGCAAAGCAAAAAAAACGGAGCAAAAAAAAAAACCCGAAGCAAAAAAAACAAGGAGCCAGCAATGAGTTAAGTGGGCGGAGTCCACTAATTGTAACAACCGGAACGCCGTTCCAGCTGCATGACAGCACTGGTGGGCCAGCTGCCGTGGGCGGGGCCAGCTCATTTAGAAACCGGTTCTCGGGAACCGGTGAGAACCGGGTGCATGACTACACTGGATTAAACCACATTTTAATTCCCTGCCTCAGCAATCAAATCTCAAACAAGGTGGGGTGACTCTCTCCAACCTACCTTGTTTTATACAGCTTTTCCTAGGTTAGTATCTGAAAATTGAATAGCTTATTGGTGGGAGCAGAAGCTGCTTATCAGCCAGCAGGAAGGCAAATTGTGTGGCCAGAAAGAAGACTACACCATGAGAGTACCATCTGTATGTTGTTCTTGAAAGATAGAACTCCCTTGTAATTTGTAAAAACCTTTGTGTTTATGAATAAAGCCTGCCTATGTAAACCGACTTGAGTTAAAGTCAGAGGAGCAATCTAATGACCTAAGAAAGGCGGTATATAAATACGAGCATTATTATTATTATTATTATTATTATTATTCCATCCTTGTACTATTAATGAAGTTATTAAGTGAAGTTGTGCAGGTTCCTGTGTTGTCATTGCTAATGCCATTCCTCAATACATCCTGCAGTTTCAGTTTTCCATCAGCTGTTCTTTTGACCATACAAGAGATTTAAGGCATAACTCAGTTGGAATGCATGTTTCAATTTTGTTAGAGAAATATGTGCATACATACCTATATTCTAGACATTGCTTTATGACTGACTCAAAGGCACCTTAATGGCCTTTTTACCAAACTGTGGGTTGAAGATGAGCTGTATTCATTTTTCTAATGGGAAGTATTTCAGTCAAAAATTGATGTTTTCAAAATAATGCTGGCTTTCCCAGTGTTTTTGTTGGCTTACATTTCAACAGAATATGCTGCAACACAAATTTTAGCTAATGTTATTGCAATCTGACTTGCTTCAATAGAGAACATACTGGGTCCTCCATTCATTTTTTGATGTAAATATTCCCAAGTGGCTCACTTACAGAAACACAGCTGTAAGAAACCAATTGGCTGTCTTTTCCAATTGGCTGTCTTTTCCACAGAGTGCTGCAGCAAGGCTTCTAACTGGGACTGCTATAGAGAGCAAACTTCACCAGTTTTGAAACTGCTTCACTGGTTGCTGGCCCACTTGTGGGCACAATTCAGAATGCTAGTGTTTACCTGTAAAGCCTTTGAAGGGTCACTTACTACCATATGAACATGTCCAAGCACTTTGTTATTGGAGACATTCTTCTCTTTTGTTTGCGTTTAGGAGGGTGGTGACCAGGGAGAGGACCTACTTGGTTCTAACTCTGAAATGTCCTTTTGAAATAGGCTTGCCTGACACTCACATTCATGTCCTTTCAACACCAGGCAAAATTTTTCAGTTTCCCAAGCCTTTGGGTGAACTACAGAAGCTTCCCTGTTTACAAATACGTTAGGGTCCAGAGGTCTGTTTTGGAAGTCATTCTGTTTGTAAGTATAAGCATATCCCAGTATTCATGATTTCAGTATCCATGGTTCCATGGATATGGGGGATGTCCTTTAATAAGATGGGAAAATGAACGTTAAAAAATCTGTCTATTTTAGTGCAGTGAAACAGCTGCATTTTCAGGGCTGCAGGCAGCCTTCCAAGGTTCCTGCAACCTTGTTCTGGGGCTCCTTTTTTTACTGCAGTGTTGCTCCAGAATGGATCATGATGCATTCTCTTACTGCATTTTGAGACAACATTGGGAGGAAAGGAGGAGCTTTGGAGTGACCAGGAAGAGACTGCAGGAAGCTCGGAATGCTGCCTGCAGTCCTGAAAATGCAGCAGTTTCACTACCTTTTTAAAAGGGTGTCCCTGGTATATGCAGGGTTGGATCAGAATGGAATCCCTGCAGATACCAGGGCATGCCTGTACAATTCAGCACCCTTTTCTGTTGCTTTCGCTGTCCGTTTACTCCAGTTGTCAGACTCTGTTTGATGCTGTCAGTGTTGTCCTTTCTCCACATTGTTTCACTGTGGAGCTTTGAGAATGCTCCTGAGCGGCTTTCCAGTAAGTTGAAAATGTGGAAGTAGATGAACTTCTAGATATTTTTTAAATCCTTAATTCAGAAATTGTGGTGATATTATGTTCTCGGGTAATGTTTTTACTACTGTAAAATGTTTTTACTACTCTATTTTATTGTACTCTCATTTTTTTCACTCTATATACCATCCTGATAGAAGGGCAGTTCATAAATGTCTTAAATAAATAGAACTTGCACACCAGATTTAAGACCTGGACCTCCCCCCAAAATGCCAAAAATACCAAAACGTATTTTGTAGTACATAGTACAACAAGTAGGTTTACCATTCCTCTCCCCGACCTGGCCAGCAGAAGGAAAGAACATTGTTCAGAGCAATGCTTCCCAAACCTTTTAGCACTGAGACCCATTTGTAAAAATGGCAATCTATTGTGACCCACAAAGACATATAAAAAGAAATATTTTATTTCTTATTAATAATTACTAATAATACAATTAGTATTAATTTATAATAATTAGGGTACTGTGCATCCAAGGTTGCTAGAGACTTTACATATAATATGTATGTGTTGACTTGTTAGACTCTTCCTAGAAATGGTGTCCAAACCTATGGTCCAGGATACCCAGAAACTGGAGAGTAAGATGTGCAGTTAGGGACTTCCAGGCCAGAAAAAAGGCTGGTTCATATGTGAGCACACCAATTACAAGAGAAAATAGGACAATGTGACATTTTAGTTTGGGGGGGTATGAAGGTTACCTCATACCAGATAGCTATTTTCTTCTACAAACTGGGGAAGGGTGCTTGCAAAAGTTTTTTTTGAAACCCATTTTGTGACCCACCCTAAAATTGGCTCAGGAGCCCCTGGTGGATCCTGACCCACAGTTTGGTTTTGATTAGTTATGGTGGTTTATTCTTGCTGTTCATCTTTTGTTCATCTAACAACAGAGCAAATGGGCCACTTTTCTATAAAACTTCTCAAAGCACCTTCTGTATAAAATAAATGAGATAATAACCCCCTTTCCCACAAATGCTCCTAATTTTTAAAAGGAAAAAAAAGAAACAAGGGAGATCAGCAATAAGCCACCAAAACAGTTCCTATGCTGACATGAATTGAGATAGTTGCTATTCCCCTGTGAAACAGATGAGAACAGCCACTTTAAAAGGTGCCTTCTTCTTGCTAAGTTAGCAGGGGATTTATTTGTGTTTCATTAAAAAAAAGAAGCTAATCAGCTGTTTACTTATGACCATTTAGCTTGAGCCATGAGCTGAGGTTTTGAAGATTAGCTGAGACTGTGGTAAATATTCTCCAGACTTAAAAACTTCATAAGAGTGGTGTTGTTTTCAGAAAATCACTTGAGAAATGCTGATGAAAGCATACTAGTAGACTCTCATGCATAGAGCTATGAGATGAGCACTATGACAGCTAAAAGAATTAGTACTTTGTTAATACTGTATGGAGCCTGCTAGTATTTTTTTAGATGCTACACTTAAGCATGTACTGATGCTACACTTAAGCATGTACTGTGTAGAGTACAGAGACTGTACAGTTGGTTGGGTTTCTGCTCAGTTACATTTTTTTCTTACAGATGAGCAAATTTCCTTGCTTTTAAGAAGGATTTTTGTGTCACTTCAGAATTCCTACATTTGTTCTCTGGAGAGAAATTAATAAGTTAAAAATAAAATAAAATCACCACCCTATTACCATAGTTTGGTTTTTAGTATTTGGTATGAAATTGGGATCCAGAGCACATTTGGTGTTGGAGAGGGGAGAAGTAATAGGGCTATCCTTTTGTTAGAGGAAAACATATTACTGTACAGTTTCTGTAGTTAACACATCAGATTTATCCCCTGGTAAAGAAAGTAATGTGAAATATAATAAAACATTTTGGCACACTAGTGTTGAAGGGCTGAAATTGGTATCTGAACTGTAGTATCTCACTTCTAAAGGATTTGTGTTCTTTATTCATAAACTAGGGCATGTATTTTTGTACACACTCCCATGTTACCTATGCAGTAAAATATTGATAAGTCTTTGTCACCTCTCTAAATATTTTCGTCTTGCAGAAACTCCTCCCTATACCTCTTGCTTTTGTCAGATGGGCTTATTTGTTTTCTTATGAATGAAAACAAAGAAAATCCTGAGTGTCTGTTTAAGCAGCTCAGCCTCTTTCTCTTTATTCCCGTTGCTGTTGCCATAGCCACACTCTAGTTGAGCTTTATGCTGTCAACTGTGCAGGGAGAGGTCATAAAAACCTTTATGCATTTAAAATATAACTGCAGATACCATGCAGCAGTAAATCAGCCTCTTATTAGAAATATCTATCCTCTGCAAAACTTTGTGCCTTATTTAATTTGTTTTCTGTACAATGGGTAACCTAACTTGCATTAGGTTAAGCCTTTAACAAATTATTATAATATAGTGGCAGGTACGCATGATTAAAGCTACACTGCAATACTCTGCTGGTAATCATTTGCAATACAAATTGTTTAGAGTTGGGAAAGGTAAAGTGCATGAATATTTAGTAACTAGCACCTTTATCCCTTAGGGCACCCAAAGCGGCTTACCAAAAAAAGGGCAAATCCAAAAATAATAAAATCACAATTACACTATATCAGTGTTATTCAAACTGTGGATCGGGACCTACTTGGTGGGTTGCGACCCGCTGTGAGGTGGGTCGCGGAAAGCTGGGAGCAGCCATCTTGGAAACTGCAGACTGTACTCTTGCTATATTCCTTTAGTGAGGAATTTTGAATTTTCAAGAGTTTTTAAAAATGTTTTTTGTTCAGTGCGTTTACATACTACTTTGTCCTAATTTTGCTTTCTGTCAGAGATGTTTCATGGTTGTGCAGTTGCTTTAGTCCAAGAATGCCAGTTTGCATTCCAAGAGTGTCATTTGATTATGTCACACTGACGTCTACAGGACAAAGCCTGTAAAAACTAGATGTCATTAAAAAGGCTGAGAACTCAGAAAATTTGACTGAAAGACCAGTCTTCAAGTCTTTCCAGAAAGTCTCCAAGAATTTGTAACTTGAGAGTTTGTAACTTGAGAGGAAGGGAATTCCATAGAGTAAGTGCCACTGCTGAGAATGTCCTATTTCTTGCCACTGCTTCTTGTACCTCCCTAGGTGAGGAGGTGCAAGGAGCACCGGAAGTGCTTTCCGCATTACATGCAATTCGGGGCTTCCTGCAGCATTGGGGAAGCCTGCAGAGGGGGCTGTGGGCCTCCCAGACCCTTCTGGACACCAGCATGCCTCCCAGGTAAGCACTGCGGCCCCTGGGTGCCCATGGCACTGCTATCAGGACACTTCCAGAGCCACCAGGCCCTGTACTACCCTGCAAAAACTCAGTGAGTTCGCAATGTCCGAGTAGGACTTTGCAAACTGCTACCCTATAGGATTCTTATAGGACCTGTTCAATCCAGCATTTGAAGTATCTTATATTGGGATTACCCAAGAGAGATGCAGAAAGTCTTTGTGGGGCTCTCTCTTGACAATACATTTAAATCAGAATGAGTTGAAGAATAAAAAAAAATCCAGATTGGTGAGGGAGGGACAGTAGGTTTCAAGTTTTAAAATAAATGCTTACTTGTGTTTTTTAAAGCTGAATACAGTTTGGTGTCTTCACTGGTAGGCGTGCGAGGGTAAATAGGCTACCTCCGAATGCCAGGTGCAGGGTTGTGACAGTGAGATGCAAGTATAGTATCTTGTTGTCTTGTGTGTTCCTGGAGGCATCTGGTGGGCCACTGTGAGCTATAGGAAGCTGGACTAGATGAGCCTTGGCCTGATTCAGTGGGGCTGATTCTATGTTTAAAGGATATGCCTTGACTTCCAAGTCTGTATCTACAGTTCAGGCTTGAACTGGTTTAATGATTGTTCCCTTTCCCAGTAAACCTTGCAGGTCTTAGAAAAGAATTGTGTGGAATGGAGCTTGGGACCTCTTAACAGAATTTTCATAATCTTGTCAAACTACAGTTCTAAGGATTACTTGTGGAAAGTCATGTAAATTAGTATAAAACCAGTCAGTTTGTAGGATAGATAGCCGTATAAATCTTCTTTCGTATCTTGGGGACTGTAATGGATTCTGCCAGAGTAGACGAGAAATAGCAAATATTTAATAGTTCCAAATATGTGGCCTGTAGAAGCATTGTACCCCTGCAATTCAATTTCTTCAGGAGTTCTGTAGCTTGTTTTACTTGAAAATGTTTTCGACTTATGGCGATAGGAGGCCACTTTCTCTCACTTTGTGAAAATGAAAAGTTGGACTGCTGAAGCATTGTTTCTTGGTATATTTTGTCTGCAGGGAAAATAAGAGTTGAAGGTTATAAAAGCAAATGGCTGTTTTTTGAAGAGGATGAATAATTTTATGCTAAATAATGATCTAGTAAATCCCTAGCTTCTGTTGCAAAAGTAAATCTGATGTAATGATGAGACTTCCCTGAGTTCGGTTTCTAATAACATCTTTGCTGAACAGCAGGGATGATATGCTACTTCTTTAATTACTTTTAAAATGCCGATTATAAGGTGTGTGTATTAGTGATGATCTGCTGCTGTTGCAGGTCAATAAGTGCCCTATTTCAATTTATTCTAAATTGATTCTTTACAGACTTAAGGAAAATTGTAATAAGGCCTCAGTCTACAATAATGATGTCCACCCCAGGGTAGTTTATCTATAATTAACTATTGGTAGTCAGTTTAGCTAAAACAGTGCTAAATGAAGGCCATCTTTGCAAGATCACTTAATGCTGCTAGAGACCAGAATACCTTTATTAACTACCCTCTGGGTGGTTTAAGACTTAAAGATCTTTGGAACATCAGTAACATATTCAAATATTTTATTTTCTTAAATTATTTTTGCTGTAAAATGGTGCATGGATAATTGTATTCCTTTTTAATTGATCATCTTAAAGAAGTTGCTACAACAGAAGGGATGCAGAAAGAGAAAGCGATGTATGACAGCAGAATTGTGTATTGTACACTTAAATTTCTTTTTAATGATACTTCCGATAAGGATCTGTTTTCAGCTGATCAACTGCTGGAATACATCTTTTTATGGGTTTTCTTTTGGACAACATACAGTTTGAGGTCTGGTTGGGGCTAGATTTACAGTATAATCCCTATGCATGTCTACTTGCTCAGTTGAATTCAGTTTAGGGACTTCCTTGGAAATGTGTACAGGATTGCAGCCTTGGTTTTGCTCTCAGTATATGAAAACATCATTTGCCATTCTTAGCCTGCAGAGTTCTGAAAAATAACGTGGACTCTCCTTACCTGTGTCTCAGAGTATGAGAATTCAGTGCACTGTGTAAAAAGGATGAAGTAATATAGCAAGACCAAATAATAAGTAAATTATTTGGTATCATGTATATCTTGAATGCATCAGCCAATATGTATGTTTTAGGAGAGGTAGTTACAAGAGTTGTGTTAGGATTGGGAATGGCTGCAATGTAAGGACATCTTCTTATATTGCTCTTCAACAATTCTTGGAGGAACATTGAGTTGGAGCATTTTAAAGAGGCGAACAAAAGGCAGCAGTACTTGAGTTCCTGCTGGGGGAGGGGGAAGTGCCTGGCTTGGCTGTTCTTTACAGCAGCTCTGTTCTTGCAGTGGATGGCAGCAGCCACAGGACTGGAGGCGGCACCGCTCCCCCCCCTGCCACCGGTGGGCAAATCTGCCGATACCAAGCGCCCAGGTTTTTCTTTGAACAATTTAGAAAAGGACGCATCTTTGTTGTTCTTCATACCATTGCAAGCTTACTATTCTGAATATCTGTCTGAGTGGAGATGATCCTTGAAGAAAGTGATATTTTAAACATGACTATGTCTAGGACGCATGAAAATATTGTAATTTGTGTGCACAGTATGTGTGTGTGTGGGGGGGGGGAAGAGTAAGGAGTAGTACTGAGAGCAACATCCAAAGGTCAATGAAAATAATTTGTGAGGAATAGAAGAATAGTGTAAGGCAGGAAGGTGAATGTTGATAACTGCTGACCTATAACCATGACCTATGGACTTTTGACTATGAACAGTTGTTAAGTAATTCAGTAACTGGGATGTGTTTAGGTGTCCCAATTCTCTAAAGCCTCCAAAGGAGACACACACCTGAGCCTTAGTGCTTTGTAATAGGAGAGATGGCTTCCTCCTGAGATTCTGTGTCCTAGTTTTTCTTGGTTAATTAGTTCTACTTTGCAGTTTGATATTGCTGATGGTGTCATCTGACTTTTAATCTGTTATCTAGCTATCTATGGTTTGACTTTTTTCAAAAGACCTGAACCTCTGTGGTCAGGGAACTTGTTGCTATCTAGCTAGGCTGCAGAGAAATATGAAAGGTGCAATAGCATAATGTGATATTGTAAGTTCTCTGGAATTGGGAATGGACTGTATTAGCTGTGGATCCCGGAGTTGCAGGTGTAAAGTGTTAAGGGCTATAGCTGCTGTCAGTCAGTAAGAGAGAATGCTGAAGATTTTCTCAATTTAAATTCAGCCTGTTAATCATCCTGCTTCTTCCATTTATATCACAGGGACTATGCACCCTCTTTTGCCACCTTAATCCCATTTGTTGCTTTTCTGTGGGGCATGCTGATTTTTCAGGACACTACCTTGTACTTCTCTCTCTCTCTCTCTCTCTCTCTCTCTCTCTCTCTGTGTGTGTGCGTGTGCGTGTGCGTGTGCGTGTGCGTGTGTGTGCGCGCATGCGCGCGCGCACGAGTGAAAAAAAACCCTATTGATTAGTGCTGGTCAGGCTATAACAGCTTCACTCTGCTGCTTACAGAGAATTTCACTCCACTGTAAAGGGTTGCACTGTGCTAATCCTCCTTACACTGTAGCACTTGTCACCTACCTGATAGGTGTTAAATACTGCATTTGAAGGGGATTATCACCAGCTCCTCTGCTCTGGCAGTGGAAGAGAAAAGAAAGCAGGCTGGTTCTTGCTGTTCTCTCAGGAAACAGTAACAGGGAATCCCAATGACATGCTTGTAGCATTTGTATAAAGCAGCTTGGGATCCTTGGGGATGAAATAAATTGCTATATGAACATAGGGATTAATAATGCATTTTTGGGTGGCTTTTAGCTTGAAAGCTGTGTGCTGGCAGTTAGAGGGTTTTTTGGGTATTTTTTAACTTCACTTCAGCTCTAGAGTGTCTCTGTGAAATCTGTATAATTTATTTGTGACTTCAGAGAGTTACAAAATTTGCACATGGTTTGTTCATTTTGGCTCTGGAACACATGTGCTGACCTTTGGGATATAGAAATTATCAATGGCACAACTGAAATTCTAATTTGAGGTGGCTTCACTTGATATTGATGATTATTGATACTGATTGTCTTGATACTGATTATTGGGTTTCGTAACAAAGCATAGAACTGTATTTATCAGTTGCTCTGTCTTTTGCCAATTGTGTAGACTAGTTCAAATCTGTTTAGTTCTGTAACTCAATACAGATGTTGAGGGTTGTGATACACATGAGCCAAAATAGTTGCTGTGACATGCCAGTCTGATATATACTGTTCCAACTTGTTTCAAAGGTGAGCAAAGAGAACCACAAATAGCAGTCTTTTTTTTTCTTGTTGCTGTGCTGCAGAAAGTTAATGATCAAATCAGCGTTTCTATAACGTTGGTGGTTGATCTGCCGGTATTGCCTGAAGCTAAGCAGGAGAATCTGTGGTCTTGTTTTTGGATGGGAAATGGAATACCAGGCTGTGACAAGCCGTAGTATTTGTTGTGGCAGAGCGGTCACTGTGGAGCTGATTAGCCGGTGTGGGAATGTGTGAGAAGGCCAGCCGGCAAAAGAGCAGAGTACAACCTTGAGGACCTGTTCAGGCTTGACTGTGAAGGCTACATCTGGGACTGAGGATTCAGTGAATCACAGAATACTGTATATTTGTAAAAAAAAAAACAACACCATTGAGAAATGGTGGTTAGTCTAGCCTGCCCATGTACACTGCCTTGGGCATTTTCTTTGGCATGGGAAAGGTGGGATATCAATCCCTAAATAAATATTCTGAGAATACTCTCCAGAGGCCCCTATTTGTGACTGTGCACACTGAGTTTATTATGACATTATGATTTTAAGAAATATATTTAATATTAAAGCCCATTTTAATTGGTTTATAGGAGTTTTCAGCCCAGTAACAAACTCTCGTGAAGAGCAGATGTAGTAGTGTGGGTTAGCTTCCTGCCCAGAGCATGTTGCACCCAAGAGCATGCCCCATAGAGTCATAGAGTTGGAAGGGGCCAGGGTAAGCTAGTCCAGCCCCCTGCCTGTAGCAGGTAATCCTCCTAGAGCAGGGGTAGGCAACCATCAGATATATGTCAGCCAACCATCAGCCATTTAACTTTATTATTACTATTTGCCTGTAAACCGCTTTGTGAACTTCGTGTTGAAAAGCGGTATATAAGTACCTGTTGATTGATTGATTGATTGATTGATATGTGAGCTGCTTAACAAATTATTAACTGGTGAAGAGCTACTGTGATCCCCCCCATATTTAATTGTAAAAAAAGTTGCCAGAACAAGGCAGCAGAACAGGGGATGCTTCCAAGAAGCAACACACACACAAAATAGCAGATCATTAATGAATATGGCCCTCATGGTCCTGGTTTCCTCCCCCCTCCCCCAATATTTAAATGTAGAAAAAAATAGCTAGGGCCAGGGAATAGGCTTCGAGCTCCTAGTAACCACCCTGAGAGCTACTGGTAGTTCACAAATCTCACATTGCCTACCCCCATCCTAGAGCATCTCCGGCAGGTGTCAAGCCTCTCCATTCTTGTCCCTGGGAGCAAGAAAGGCTCTGTCTCTTTGGGAGTGCAAAAAGGCAACAAAAAATGTTAAGGGTAAAAATCAGTGTCATAAATCTGTCATACATCTGCACATTCCCGAATGAGAACCTTCAGGCACTTATGTCACTGAATGAACTGGTACCTCCACTTAAAAATTGTTTAGAAAATACATCTGGCTTGCAGGTGATAACAAAATAACAGAGGACTTGAGCCATCTTGATTATAGACTTCAACTATTCTGAATGATTCATCTTGCTTTTTTGTGGGCTAGAACCAGTTGTTAAAAATTACTGTATCGTTCAAGTACTGTACACTGAAGAAGGTTTACCATAAAACTGTGAAAATAACAAAAGTTCAAATTGTGTTTAATCTACTTTTTTTACAAGTCTGCTCCGGGTCTTAGGCAGGATTTCCTATCACTTTCAGTATTGCTGGCAGTTGAGACTTAACAGCTGTTTATACAAGAAGAGTGGGCGACTTACAAGCCAACTCTAAGAATTGGCAGACTTTTGGCATGAAAAGAGATCAGTTAGATGCAAAGCAAAATGTGCAAGGTACCATAAGTGTACTTCTGATATATCAGAATGTTGGTATTTTCAGTTTTCTAAACAATCCCAGATGGTCAGTGTCTGCCTTTGCAAGCAGTAGGCTAAGGACATAACTGAGATGCAGGATCTGATACTGTTAACCTAGATGGCTTGCATTATTTCATAGTTTTTGTGTATGGCTTAGGATTTATAGATAGCTGCTATGCATACCGCTTGTCTATCTCTGCTGTATGCAAATAACTTTAACATATACATGTACGCTAGGGATTCTGGGGGACCTGGAGAAAAGTCTTGTCTTGGGTCTCCATAGTGTCCTCACCTTATAGCGTCCAATACATCAGGTGCATTGAGTAGTGCCCAAATGCACAGGGTTGTGCTCAGATGCATCTGATGATGCACTGGACACTACAATTGCGACTGGTGCTTAGGCTGTCCATTTAGCAGTTCTGCTTCTGCCAAGGTATCTCTTTGCAGAGCATCTCTTAGCTGCTGAGTTGCAAAGTGCTGCTTCAAGCGGAAGCAGATCTGAAAATATGGCCACTCTCTTCCGTATCTTGAAAGTATGATCAAGATTTGCATATTTTATGATATCAATAGCTGCATATCATTTGCAGCTGATGAATTCCTACATGAGAAGAAAGTGTTTATTCATGGCCACTACCTGTTTAATGGTTCCTGGTTAGGAGGACAGGTTTATCAGTGCCTACTAGTTATGATGACTATGTAGAACAGTGGATCTCAACCTTTTTTCCACCGGGACCCACTTTTTTTTATGACAGCCTGTTGGGACCCCCAACCATAAAATTATTTTCATAACTACTTAATAACTGTAATTTTGCTACTGTCAGGTAATTTTACTGGGGTGTCAGGGATCTGAGCATGTGCACGAGGGCTAGCCAGCCCAAAGAACCAGAGCAACCACCCCACAGTCGTCTGAGCAGGGATCTGAGCATGCGCACGAGGGCTAGCCAGCCCAGAGAACCAGAGCAACCACCCCACAGCCGTCTGAGCAGGGATCTGAGCA
>JAJKFI010000055.1:3046842-3086213 GCA_029204185.1 Lerista edwardsae
GCCAGCCCAAAGAACCAGAGCAACCACCCCACAGCCGTCTGAGCAGGCATCTGAGCATGTGCACGTGGGCTAGCAAGCCCAGAGAACCAGAACTGTTGTACTCCAAGCCTATGTAGACTGCAGATTTCTAGGAGATCAAGGCATTTAAAGGCACCTTTTGTTTCAAAGCAACAAGCCTTGCATATGAACACGTTTCCTTTCGGGAGAGCATCAGCCCCAGAGGAGACTCCATGGCTTTTTTTTCCACTCTTGCAGGGGGAGGGGGAGATCCAGGGCAAGAAACAGGAGAATGCAATCCAGCAACCACGGAGCCAGCTGGGTTTTTTTTTTAACTCTTGAGGGAGGGAGGGAGGGAGGGGGACGGACGGGGAGATCCAGGGCAGAGAGCGGTGAATGCAATCCAGCAACCACGGAGCTGGCTGGGGGTTTTTTTTTTTAACTCTTGAGGGAGGGGGACGGGGAGATCCAGGGCAGAGAGTGGTGGATGCAATCCAGCAACCACAGAGCCGGCTGGGGTTTTTTTTTTTTTTAACTCTTGAGGGAGGGAGGGGGACGGGGAGATCCAGGGCAGAGAGCGGTGAATGCAATCCAGCAACCACGGAGCCGGCTGGGTTTTTTTTCTCATTCTTGTGGGTGGGAGGGAGGGGGGACGGGGAGAAGGCAGGCCACTCCACAGAGTAGCCCCGCCGTACCTGCTGCTGTCTCCCGCCACTGATCTTCCGCTGCTGCTAACACTACCACGTACTGTCTCCCGTCACTGATCTGCTGCTGCTGCTGCTGCTAACACTACCACCGATGCCTGCCTCGTTCTGGGAACGTGCAGGCAAAGCCAACGGCTATAGTGCGCAGGCGCCAAAACAATTTAAAAAAACAACACAGAAACAAGCCGATGGCAGCGAGTGTGTGGAGCCAATCCCACCTCTGAAACCCCCTGTCTTCGGCGACCCCTCGGAAATGTTTATTCGACCCCTAAAGGGGTCGCGACCCCCAGGTTGAGAACCCCTGATGTAGAACCTGCAGTGTCACAGTGTTTCTCTGAATTATCAATGGAGGGAAGCATGCCTTTCTCTTGGTTGTGGGCTTCCTGGCAGGCAGCTGGAGGGTCACTATGGGGAAACAGAATGCAGGACTGATGCTGGATTCAGCATAACTTCCAGACTTGAGAGTGTAAACCAGGGATGCTAAACAATAACGGAGGGTTTGTTTTTTTACTCCCACACCCAGAAGACATTGGAGAAACCACACCCAGCGTCCCCCAAAACTCACTGATGGTGTTAAAGAAGAAGCCATTTTTGAGTTGATAAGTTTGTTTACCATCTAACACGAATACTATCACTGTCCTGAAACTTGTGAAAAGTTATAAGGGATCTATGGTTAAATAGGTAGACATACTGTCCTAATAAGGTAGTGTGCATTTTGTCCTTAGGTGCTTCATACATTTTGAGTGAATATTATGTATACCACACACATGGTATACATACAGAATATATTCTGCCATGACCTAATGGCTTGGATAACTAAATAGCTCCTGCAGAAGTCTTCCCCAGACCCTGCCAGAATGGAGATGATCCATAATTTGTTCCTGAGCTAATTTTCCAGGTCTTGAGAGAAGAGATTGCGGGAGGTGCAGTTACTTTCTTAATATAAACAGTGCTCTTGCCCTCCTGATGAAATTAAATTGTGTGTCAGTTGCTCTTTGTTGCTTTCTACTGAGCCAGACCCTTGGTGTGTCAGTTGAACATAGACCTTCTGCATGTTCCCCTGTTCCATTAGTGCAACTGACTTGTTGAACCATTCTCCAATGGATTCTGATGAATTTGGTCTACTGCAGTGGCCAAGGACTAAAAAAAAGTCATCCTCTAGATCAGCAGTTCTCAGATTGAGGGTCGGTGGATCAATTTTTGATGAATCACACAACAACCTAATCTCCTGTGCATCAAACGTTAAAACACCCTCCTAGTTGGGGATGGAGAATCACTGCTGCCTAATCACCGTTATAGCTGCCAAGGCTTGCTTGAGTGGCTGGTTGGTCCAGATACTAAAAAGTTGGAGAACCACGGTTCTAGATTTTTCAGATGCTCAGAGATTCATGGTGATAAGGACATAGCATAACCTACCTACTTCTATCACATTTGCATACAGTGGTCATGTGAACACCGAACTCAAGACTTGTTCTCAGAAGAAGAAAGAGGAGCAAATACTGTTTTCCTCTGAATAGAAGGGGAAACACCTGACCTGTGTAATCATCCCCTTGTCCTTCATTGTTTTGATGTCTCTAGTAAGCTTCCTCTCTTTCACCTTCTTCCTTAAGATGAAGAACCATAATCTCTAAAATCTTTCCCTGTGTGTAAGCCTCTCCAGGCTTCTAATCGCTTTTGTCACCTGTCTCTGGACCCCTTCTATTCTTGTTCTATCTTTTTTGGAGATAAGGTGACTCAAAATGAAACTTTAAAAAATAGGGATCATGCTATTTATAAACAGTCTTGCTCCTGTTTATGCAGCAGCCTCTATGAACAGATGTCTGGATTGCCATTCTGCCCTTGCTTCTGGGTGGGTCAGAAGTAGGAAATAAAAAGAAATGAGCTTATTTCAGTGACTGGCAAGTGATGGAGGAAAATTTAATAGAAGGAGTATAGTATGCTTCTGGATATCCTTGGGGCAAGGGGACAAGGAGTTAGATAATATTGCAAAGTTCCCTAACTGATGCTAAATTAATAGTACTAAGGAGACTGGAGCCTTTTTATTAAACTAGGCTATTACTGTCCTATGAATATTGTGTAAATTCTTGGTAAAATACTTTTTGGTTTGGGGAGCAATCTTAGTATCTAGTTTGGAGAGCAATCTGCCAATTTTTATGAAGACAACTTTAAAGTTGTTCCACAATGGTCTCTAAATTACCTTTTACTCCAAGCTGTCAGGCATGGTGAACCAAATTGAATAGAGGGAGAGCCTCTATGAGAAACCTAGATTGCTTCTTTATATTTATAATATATTTGGTGTCCTGAATGTTTTGGACATCATTCACATATCTAGAAAAATCAAAATACTTGCACCCCAATCCTAACCAACATTCCACTGTCAATGCATCCTTGGCAGTCACAGAGGCCTCCCTAAGGTAAGAAAACTTAAGGGCTTAGCTAGGGGCTGCATTGCAGCTGTGTCGGCACTGGGAAGCTGGTTAGGATTGGGCTGTTAGAAAAAGAATTCAGCCTCTATCCAATATTCTGTTGCCGTAGTTAATACCTCTCTCATCACACTGATACTATGAAATCCCTCCTTAAGTCCTGCACTGATTTCTTGTCTGCTCTTGTATACTGCACAAATGCCTGATATGACCATACAAGCCCTCCATGGCATTGCTCTCTGATTCCATTACAGACCTTGGTTGCTCTGGCTCAGCCATCTGAAAGTTTGTTTCTCACTTGGAACAACTCCACTCCTTCTCTCTTGTTGCCACATGCTTAGAATAATCTCTGGGGTGCCCCTTCCCTTAAAGTTTTTTTCTCAAACCCACCGTTGTCATGAAGCTTTTGACAGTGCCTCTTAGTACATTACCGTATTGCAACTTAACCTAATGCAGGGTATCTAAAAGAAATGTACACATATTTTAATGAGCTCTAATTCATACACACTTCCCTGTAGAAAACATGCAACACCAAAGGAAGCAATTGAAGAGATATGTGGAACCATCCCAGCACACACATCGGTGGAAGTCGGCAGGTTCCTTAGTAAAAATAAAGAGACACAGCATTCTTAATGTTCATTTAGATTGCTTCTTGATTATGATGCTTGTTTTTCTTTGCTATTTCACAGTAATTGTGAAACATTCTCTTCTGTTTTATATTTGCTTCTGTTTAAATAGAACTGAATTTTTATTAAAATAAAAATATTAAATTATTATTCTACTAAAAATATGCTATTATAACAAAAAATTAAAGGCCACACCTGGTGTGGCAATCTTTTAATGTAAAGTGTCCGGCATCTGTCAGCATAATATCCTTCCTTCATCACTTCATTGAATTTGCTAGAGGAATGCTGATAGTAATTTGCACAGCATCATTTAATCTCCTTTGTCAAATTATGAAGTTATTATTGATTTCAAGCTGCTGGTTAGCTTTGCAGAGTTTTTTTTTGCATCTTATTTCTAGATAGTTTCATGCTATGCTACTTACTGAAGGAGCTGTCAGTAGATGGAATAGATCGTTCATTCTAAAAATGTAATGGGCATGGAGGTTGGGCAGTCCAACCTCCTCCCTTGGGCCGATGCAAGCCACTTGTGTTGGCCCAGCTTTGGCATGAACATGCCATAAATCACGTTTGCACCAGTGCTACTGGCGCAGGGCTGATACAAGCAGCTGCGTCTGCCTTGCTGCACCAAAGATAGGCACAGGTAAATCGTCCCCGTGCTGACCGAGTTTGGCCATTGCAGGGGCTTGGGTGGGGGAAGGCACGGTGCCCTGGAGAGGGGGGAGGAGCTTGGATATGGCTGTCAGGCTGCATCCAAACCCCTGACCCCAGGCAGTGCTGCCCTGATGCAGGCCGCTGGGGTCTGCTCGGCCTTGCTCCTGCTAGACCGCCCTATAGGGTGCCCTTGCCCCATGGAGGCTCCAGTGGCCTCCCAACCTGCGGCAGATACAGTACAGGCTGGCCAGCCTGCCTGTTCCTGTGTGGGCTAGGATTGGGCCCTTAGGGTATAAATGGCAGCTTATGAAAGGTACTGTCCAAGAAATAAAAGCATGCAGAACTGTTTTGCACTGTTCGTTGTCTTGGTTCAAGTGGAAAAGTTGCTAGTTTCAATGTCAGAATTCCACAGAATTGGGCATCCTGAGGTCTGTTGCTATTGTCTTTAGTTTCAGGACCATATTCTATGTCTACATGATTGTAGACATACCTGTGTAATAACATAATTTTAGTTCTTTGCCTCCTATTTCTTGAAGCTCTTTCTTTCAGTAAACCAGACAAAATGTGTAACAGAGGGAAAACATGATGACATGGTTTAGGTGGTCTGTGTGCTCATCTAAAATGCCATTTTACTTAATGTTTAACAGAGAAGTTGTTCTGTTCAAGTATTGTAGTTCTGTTCTGTTCAAGCCATGTAAGCAAAATTTTATGGTTGGTTTGCAAAAGATATATTCAATATTTTGAGTTTTCAGTAGACATTTAGGATATTTATATAATTTGTGCCTGTCAGTTTGGTGATTCATACCTAGAATTGTATCCTAAGGAACCTACATTGGAAGGAAGCTTGCAGGGGTGAACTTCCTTATTGCAAAAGTCTGCTCCCTTCATGACTTCATGGAAAAAGAATGTATGGGTACTGAGTTAAATAGAGATCAGCAAAAATTCAGTTGTGCCTGCTATTTTTGGAAAAGAAATTTGGACTGTCTTTTTTAAAAAGAATTCTAAATGAAAATCAAAAGTAAGGTTTGTTCAGAAACTTAGCAAATATTGTTTAAAATAGGTACTAACTGCTAGGCTGCCTTGTCTTACGTCTAATTTTCTCATTTAAAAAAGGAAAGGTTTAGAAGTCTTATACATGCTTTTCATTTGTTGAAACCATCAAATGTGCGAATCTTTTTTTTGTAAATTAGACCACCTACAGTGTTAAAAAGAGCAAGGAATATTTTAAATGCTGTATTATTGTATGCTGATTTTCTTGCAAATTTGACTATTGTAGGATTGCATGTAAAGGCAAACCTGCACACATTTTTCCAGCTTCCAGAGTGTATCCATTTGCAAACCTTGGAGAGCATTAAAATATGTATCATCTCACTGTTTCTGCCTAAGGGGAGCATTGTCCTCTAATAAATAACATTGTCTGCAGCTCATAAACTAGGATTATACCATCAGCCACCAGGTGATATTCAAATGTCAGCTAAAGGTGCACAATCATTCCCAGGTTTCTGTTGAAGGCTGTAGATAATCATGTTGTAGTAGGCAAAAATTTGTAGGAATGGAAAGTTGACCTTTCTTAAATGTTTCCTCCACACCATCAAAAATGTGTGCTTTAATTAGGTGGGCTCCTGAAAATACAAGACCTTTAGACCTGTGGTATGTAGTGTTGTTGTTGTTCAATCACTGTGTCCGACTCTTCGCGACCCCATGGACCACAGCACGCCAGGCCTCCCTGTCCTCCACTACACTAGCTTCCGGAGTTTGCCCAATTAAATTTCATGTTCATCACTTCAATGACACTATCTAACCATCTCATCCTCTGCCTCCCCCTTCTCCTTTTGCCTTCAATCTTTCGCAGCATGAGGGTCTTCTCCTTTTGCCTTCAATCTTTCGCAGCATGAGGGTCTTTTCTAAAGAGACCTCTCTTCTCATGAGATGGCCAAAGTATTTGAGCTTCAGCTTCAGGATTTGTCCTTCCAGGGAGCAGTCAGGCTTGACTTCCTGTAGGATCTCCTTCCCGATTGGATCTCCTTGCAATCCAGGGGACCCTCAAGAGTCTTCTCCAACACCATAATTCGAAAGCATCTATTCTTCGGCGCTCTGCCTTCCTTATGGTCCAGCTCTCACAGCCATACACTGCTTCTGGGAAAACCATAGCTTTGACTATGTGAACCTTTGTTGGCTGGGGGATGTCTCGGCTTTTGATTAAGTTGTCTAGGTTCGCCGTAGCTTTCCCCCCAAGAAGTAAACGTCTTTTAATTTCATGGCTGCAGTCACCATCTGCAGTGATCTTGAAGCCCAGGAAAATAAACTCTATCACTGCTTCCATTTCTTCCCCTTCTATTTGCCAGGAAGTGATGGGAGTGGTTGCCATGAACTTAGTTTTTTTGATGTTGAGCTTCAAGCCAATTTTGGCACTTTCCTCTTTCACCCTCATCAGAAGGTTCTTTAGGTCTTCCTCACTTTCTGCCATTAGAGTGGTATCGTCTGCAAATCAATCAATCAATCAATCACTAGTATTTATATACCACTTTTCAACACAAAGTTCACAAAGTGGTTTACAGGCAAATAATAACATTAAAGTTAAATGGCTCCCTGTCCCAAAAGGGCTCACAATCTAAAAGAATGGAGAACACCACCAGCAACAGCCACGAGAAAGACACTGTGCTGGGGTGAAGAGGGACAATTGCTCTCCCCCTGCTAAATATAAGAGGACTCCACTTGAAAAAGTGCCTCTTGCCCAGTTAGCAGGGGTTATATCATATCTGAGGTTGTTGATATTTCTCCCAACAATCTTGATTCCAGCTTGTGAGTCATCCAGCCCAGACTTTCTCATGATGTACTCTGCATATAAATTAAATTAGCAGGGTGACAGTATATAGCCTTGTAGTACTCCTTTCTCAATTTGAAACCAGTTGGTTGTTCCATGTCCAGTTCTAACTGTTGCTTCCTGACCTGCATGCAGGTCTCAGAAAACAGATCAGGTGGTCTGGTACTCCCATCTCTTCAAGAACTTGCCACAGTTTGTTGTGATCCACACAATCAAAGGCTTTGGCATAGTCAATGAAGCAGAGATAGATGTTTTTCTGGAACTCGCTTGCTCTCTCCATGATCCAGCAAATGTTGGCAATTTGATCTCTAGTTCCTCTGCCTTTTCGGAAACCAGCTTGTACATCTGGTAGTTTCGATTCATGTACTGCTGAAGCCTAGCTTGTAGGATTTTGAGCATCACCTTGCTAGCATGTGAAATGAGTGCAATGCTGTGGTAGTTAGAACAATCTTTGGCATTGGCCTTCTTTGGGATTGGAATGTGAACTGATCTTTTCCAGTCTTGTGGCCACTGCTGGGTTTTCCAAATTTGCTGGCGTATGGAGTGCAGCACTCTGACAGCATCATCTTTTAAGATTTTGAGTAATTCAGTTGGAATGCTGTCACCTCCACTAGCTTTGTTGTTAGTGAGACTTTCTAAAGCCCACTTGACTTCACACTCCAGGATGTCAGGTTCGAGCCCAGTGACCGTACCATTGTGGTTATCAGGAACATTTAGATCGGCCTTATAGAGTTCCTCTGTGTATTCTTGCCACCTCTTCTTAATCTCATCTGCTTCTGTTAGGTCCTTGCCCTTCTTGTCCTTTATTGTGCTTACCTTAGCACGAAATTGTCCTTTGACATCTCCAGTTTTCTTGAAAAGATCTCTAGTCTTTCCCATTCTATTGTTTTCCTCTATTTCTTTGCATTGCTTATTTAGGAAGGCCTTCCTTTTGGCCCAGCTACACTCTTTCTGGAGCTATTAGTACTCGTGTTCTGCTCTTCCCCAGTAGCATAATGGACACCTTCCGACCTGAGGTTCTCATCTTACAGTGTCATATCATTTAGCCTTTCAGTACTGTAATCCATGGGGTTTTCTTGGCAAGAGTACTGCAGTGGGTTGCCATTTCCTTCTCCAGCGGATCACGTTTAGTCAGAACTCTCTACTAAGACCTGTCCATCTTGGGTAACCCTACATGGCATAGCTCACAGCTTCATTGAGCTACTCAAGCCCCTTCGTCATGACAAGACAGTGACCCATGAAAGGGGTGGTATGTAGTAGAAATGAATAAAGACCAAACACACACAATTTGAATAAAGAATTCCAAACAAACAAATCAGGAATTCTTGATGTTAATTCTGGGTTTTATCTTCCCAAGTGACAATACACATAAGTAACTGAGCGCTTGATTTGCTTCCCTATAACGAATCTGAGATCTCAAATCTAGATTTAAAAAAACCTTTGTTGGAATTACTGTGCCACGCAAGGTAGAGGGTTTATTATCACTGTAGAAGATGGTTTTCAATAATGCAAGGACTTGTCAAGGAAATGCTCTAAAATTTGGGAATTAAAAATAAAAAAAATTCATGTCAGCAAATGCTTGGTTAGGGGTTATGTTTTTAGGTCTGCAAAGTTTATTTCCTTTGTTTCTGGTAGAAGAAGGGCCCCACCCTTCGGAAATGTCTCCTCCCAGATTGCCTGGCCCAGGAAGCAAGGCGAGACAAACTTGATGTATCATCCTCCTCTTGAGGGGATCTTGTCCCCAGACTGGCCCTGCCTCTGCTAGTGCGTTTTTCTCATCTCCAGAGCTCAGGGCTCCCCAAACAGCAGAATAAAGAAAAAAGCAATCTGAACCCACCAGAGGTGTATCCAGGGAAAATGGCGCCCATGGCAAGCAATGAAGTTGTGCCCCTATCAAAACATGCTAACGTTCAAACTTTTGAGACCAGGACTCACTGTTTAGATTGGCACTTGTGTCGGGACCCACCGGAAGTGATGTCTTTTTTTAGGCCAAGCCCCCCCCCCCCGCAAATTTCACCAGACTTAGAGCACCGGCCACAGAACAAACTCCAAAATGCCCCCTAGTGCTAGGCATAAAACCCCTTTTAGGCCAAGCCCCCCCCGCCCCATTTCACCAGACCCAGAGCACCAGCCACAGTCAGAATGAACTTGCCCAGGCACACACCGGCTCCTCGCCTCTTCACCCTGCTAGTCCTCGCTTGCCTCTTCACTGCCGCCGCTCTGTTGGGCTCCTTGCCACTCGCCTCTTCACCGCTGCTCTGCTCCGGTCATGCTCGCCTCTTCGCTGCCACTCCAGTCGTCCTCGCTGCTCGCCTCTTCTTTGCCGCCGCTCTGCTCGTCCCCTCGCTGCCGGTCTGGTCCATCCACCTCACATGCTTTGCAAACTGCCACCTGGTGAAATACGCAGGCGCTGAAATCAAATGGAGAAGCACGGAAAAGCAGGGACCGCCCACACAGCCCTCTATATCTTCCGATCGGGGCCCTTAAATTGGGCCAGTAATGTTGTGTAGTTGTGGGGGGGCGCCATATTGTAGGGGGGTGCCATGCAAACGGCGCTCCTGGAAAATGGCGCCCATGGCTCTTGCCACCCCCCGCTACACCCTAAATACACCCCTGCAACCCACCTCTGGATTGCAATCGTGAAACCAGAAGTGGTTCATGATCACTTTTTAAATTCATTCGGCTGTTTGGGGATCCCTGTGGAAGCTTCCGCAGGGCTTGGTTCCCTGCACGCTCTGGAGTCCGGTGCTACAACAGGTATGGCAGTCGCAGTCCCTGTCACCTCAGGCAGCGACGCGATCCTGGGGATTGCGTCATTGCCTTTGTCCACTGCTGCGCACACTTATAGTGGTGCAAACTTTCTCAGGGAGTTTGAAAACCACTGCCTTATCTGGATGATGTTCTCATCATTTAGATTTCCACCCAGAGCATAGGGGCTGCACAATGTCCAGAAGACAGTGGCTTTCCTTGAGAGCCAAGGGTGTTTCTCATCACTATGGGAATATCTCATCAAAAAAATTTCCTTGGTTCCAGTGCAGTTCTGGAGTGCCTGGGCCATAGACACCAACAAATTCTGAATCTTGTCAGATGGCAAAAGATCCTGTACCTACTCTGGACACTGGAAGAAGCGAGTTGTTTGGACTTGCCCACATGCTGGTATCTTTCCAGAACATGGCATGCTAGGTTCAAACTCGCCACCTATGACCGTGATAAGAAGACATGTCTACAAGAGTATTCCCCTGTCCCCAGAGGACAAGATGCAGCTTCTGTGATGGTCCAGCAAGGAATGTGTCTTGCAGGAAGTGAGCCTGGCTGTTCTCAACAGGATCATGATAGATGTCAGCTTTCTGCAGCTTTTTTGGACGTGCAGTGCAGGGTCTCTATTGATGGAGGACTCAAGGAAGTATATCAATTGGATAGATCTCAAGGTGTTATTCTTGGCCACCCTAGCTTTTCAGGATTGTATTTTGGGCAAGAAAGTCCTTACAAGGGCTGACAACATGACAGCAAAGGCTTATGTCAGTCATCAGGGTGACACTTGGTCCAAGACACTGCACAGGGAAGCAGGGTGCCAGATGCTGAGGACAAAGAAAAGAGGATGATGACAGAGGTAGTAGACCCTGCCAGTCTGCTGTCTGAGACTGCAATCCTAACCCTGTGTTGAAGTAGATCTGCCGGCCTGCTCTATATCAAGCATGGGGCTGGGACTGGCTGTGGTACAACCCAGCACAAGGGGAATCTGTTCCCCTTCCCTTAGGTAACATGGCTTTGGCCTGAATGTGGCTACTCCAATCTGTGCTGCCAAAATTGGTGATACTGAGCAAGATGACAGCAAAGGGGCCTGGCCATGGGGGACAGGGGTTAGGATCTGACCTAAGTGTTGGGACCAGGGTGCACCTCCCTTCCCAGGCTGGGCTGTCCAAAGGCCCACCTGTCTCCCGCCTTCTCCTTCCCCTCTCTACCGACCTTCCCCCCCCATGCTGGCCTTCCTAAGCCCTTTCCTGCCTCTGGACACGGCGCCAGGAAGCCAGCACATGTCTGTGTACCAGCCACCCTTACTCTGAAAGTGGCACACATGTGCTTTATGGCCCGTTTGCAACACTAATAGGCTGGACCAAGAATTGTGCTGGCCTACCAGGGGTGGGTGGGTGGGTAGACAGGATTGCAGCCTGAGGCAACTGTCTCTGGATCGCTATAAGAAGTCATGGAAAAGCATTGAATAGTCTGACAATTCTGCATGTTTTCATTGTGCTACTATTGAGATACAATGTAAGGCTCCAACCTCTCTCTTTAGGAGATTTTATTCAAACCATTCTGTGTAATTGTTGGCTAGTGGTGGGATTTAATGAGGAATTTGTCAGTTCTTTTTCTACTACTGACATAGTTGGCCTACCAGCTGAATTAGCAAAAACAAAGTAATTGAATTAGGTGCCAGTAATATAAGAACAATGATGAGTCAGTCTTTCAGAAAAAGTCTTGAAGCACCTGTAGTCTTTAAAGAGGATGCAAGGAGAGGAGCAAATGCTTCTGGCCCCTTCCACATTTGCCCTCTGCCATTGCAAAGCCTGAAAGGGCCAGATTGGGAGCTCCCTGATTCTTCTCTGACAGATTTTCAGAGAGCAAACCATGATATCTTTGTTGATTAAAATGGTAAAATACGGGCTACTGTTAAGTATTTTCAAAACTAGTTGAACAGCCATTTTTGAGGAGTGCTAATAAATGTGTTGATGTCAATTTGGAGGGAGATATTGAATCTTGGGCCACAGGGTTCTGTCTTGGGCCCTGTAACATTGGAGCTGTTCTCTGGTCTGGTCCAGAAGGCTTTCTGAAGCCCACAGAGGTTGTACACACCCTTGCATGGTCCATATGGGCTTCATAAAGCTGCTCAGGGTTGTTTAAAGGTGACTTCAGTTTTTGACAAAAATCAGAAGTTGCCTTTAAATGACTCTGGGTGTCTTTCTGAGGCCCACAGAGACTGCGCACCTCAGAAAACCTTCTGGACCTGACTGGAGAACAGCTCCAGTTGGATTCTGAGGGTGCCAAAAACCACAAAATTGAATATCTGTGTTTTTCCTTATTTGGAGGCCTGGGAATGGAATCCATGTGGATAATGACTAGAGTATTCCTTTTTTAAAATAATCCATATGTTGAAGAGGAAGAGAGGATGGTTTTTGGATTTGCAAACGACACAAAGCGGGATTAGGTGAGAGAGGTAACACCCTTGGAGACCAAATTTGGATTCATAGTGTTGACAGGTTTAATCATTGGATCCATGCCAAATGATGAAGTTCAATAGAGACATAGCTTAAGGGGAGCTGCGGGGGCAATTGCCATGCCTGGGGGGGGGGCGTGCCTTTCTGAGGCCTGAATAGGCCTTGCACAGCATCCCTGAGCCTAAGAAGTGTTTAGAAGGCCTGCCAGAAGTTTTAAAAGGTACTTCTGGTATCTGTTCAGATCAGGAGAAGTAATTCTTCCACTCTATTCTGCAGTAGTCAGACCTGCTTCTTGTTTTGAGCACTGCATTTAAGAACATTGATTTGCTGTTCTTAAGCTGCTCTAAACAGGTTCAGTGAAGGGCAACATAGATGGTGTGGGTTTGGAAATCGTGTCCAATGAGGAACCATTAAGAGAGCTTGGCATGCTTAGCCTGAAGAAGAGAAGACTAAAGGGAGATAGCATAGCCTTCTTCAGTATCTGTAGGTCTGTCATGCAGAAGGACTTGGTTTCTGTGACTCTTAAGAACAGAACTAGAACCAATGAGTTGGAATCACAGATAACTGGATTTAGGCTAGATAGAATTCCCTGACTGTAAGATTGTTCAGCACTGGCACAATTGCTGCTTGCAGTAGTGGACTTCTTTTTTTTTTTTTTTTTAAATAAATTTTTTAGTTTATTGATAAAGGTATGGGTAAGGAATACAGAAAATAAAAGGAAAGGGGTTAACAAGGGAAACACATAAGGTAAATCATTGTACGGTGTCTTAAACCATAAAATAATACTTAAAGTATCAAATCTTACTCTTAACAATTGTTAAGTAAACATTTTTCCCCCCGCTTATAAACTAAATTCTATAGCCATACATTTAAGCAAACTTAAAATATATCCAGTTAAACGTCTTCTTTAGCATATGGTCTCTATCCAGTTATAAAATAATGCCCAATACTGACTGATCTCATTCGATTTTCTCTCTTTCAATCTTTCAGTTAAAACATCCATTTCTGCTACTTCATAAATTTTTGCAATAATTTGCTCCAAAGTTGGAATACATTCATTTTTCCATTTCTGAGCAAAGACTAATCTAGCTGCTGTAACAATATGAATAATTATATACTTTTTCATAACATCTTGAATTTCTGTACATATATTCAATAAAAATATTTCTGGTTTAAAAGGGATTTTACATAATACCATTTCTTCAAGCATTTGATGAATCTTTTGCCAAAATAATTTAGCCTTAGGACATGTCCACCACATATGATAATAAGTACCTTCTTTAACCTGACATTTCCAACATTTATTTGGTACTTCTACATACATCTTTGATAACTTTTCGGGAGTTATGTGCCATCTATAAAACATCTTATAAATATTTTCTTTATATGAAGCTGCCTTTGTATACTTGATATTTATTTTCCAAACTTTCTCCCATTCTTCTAAAGAGATAGCATGTCCCACATTTTTTGCCCATTTAATCATTGATTCTTTAATACTTTCATCCTCCATTCTTCTCTTCAAAAGAAATGCATACATTTTTTTATATAATGATCTTTCTCCTCTAAAAAGTTTAAATCAAATTCTGTCTTCTCCAAATAAAATCCAACTTTACAATCTTCTTTAATCCTTGACTTAATTTGAATCTCAGACCACCAGTCCAGAAAAATATCATCTTTTTCTAAATATTCTTTAGATCTTAATTTATTATCTGCATTTAATAGTTCAGTATAGGTTCTATTTTGGTCTTCTCTGAACCAACCTGTTTTTGTTCCTATCTCTAGAGGCCTAATCCAGCCTGGAATTTTCTCATATACTTTATATCTAATTTGATCCCAAACCCATAACAGTGATTTCCTTAAACAATGTTGTTTAAAACCGCTATAATACTTCGCTTTGTCATAAATCATAAATGCATGTAGACCCACTTGAAGATCATATGATTCTAATTTAGCTATTCTTTTATCTGTCGGTATGGCCCAGTCTTTAATCCAATTTAATGCCGTTGCTTGATAATATAACAACCAATCTGGAAGTCTAAAACCAGCTCTATCTTTAGCATCTTGAAGTAATTTAAGACGTATTCTAGGTTTTTTCCCTTGCCACACAAACTTCGATGTGATTTTATTAATTTCTCGGAAGAAATTAGTCTTCATTATTATGGGTATAGTCTGAAACAGATATAGTACTTTTGGTAAGATATTCATCTTAATTGCCGCTATTCTCCCAAGAAATGACAGCTGTAGTTTATTCCATCTTTCAAGATCATTTGAAATTTCTTTCAAAAGTTTTAGATAGTTATCCTCCATCAAAGTACTATTTTTATTTGAAATCTTTATACCCAAATAGTCTGTTTTTTGTGTTAGTTTTAATCCCCATTTCTTCAAGTCTTGTTTTTCTACATCTTTAACATTCTTCAACATCAATTTAGTTTTTTCAAAATTAATCTTCATTCCCGCCATAGCTCCATATTCGCTTAAGTCTTCTAATAAGAATCTTAAAGAGTCTTGAGGGTCCTCCAAAATAAATACTACATCATCTGCATAAGCCTGTACTTTGAACTCTTCACCTTGTAATTTTAAACCTTTAATTCTCTCATCTTCTCTTATCAATGTCATAAGCATTTCTAACGTCAAAATAAAAAGTAATGGTGATAAAGGACAACCTTGCCTAGTCCCTTGTTGAATCTGAAACTCATCAGATAGATCTCCATTAATCTTAATTCTTGCCGATTGTTTAGAGTAGATCTTTTTTATTGCTGACATAAATTTTGGACCAAATCCAATCTGGTCCATTTGTTTAAGCATAAACCTCCAATTAACGTTATCAAATGCTTTTTGAGCATCCAAAAATATCAGACCTAATTTTTGAGTCGAATGTCTCTCATAATATTCCAAAATATTAATTACTGTTCTCAGATTCTTCTTAATTTGTCTACCTGGTAAAAATCCAGATTGGTCTTGATGAATTATCTCATTTAATATCTTCTTTAATCTTGTAGCCAGAATTGTAGTAAAAATCTTATAATCAACATTTAACAGAGATATAGGTCTATAATTTTTAATTTCATTTTGATCCGTCTGTGCTTTATGTATCAATGTTATTGTGGCCTCTCTCCAAGATTCTGGTATATCTCCCGAATTCCAAATACCTTCTATCAATCTTTTAAATGGTAACAACAAGATTTCCTCCATCTTTTTATAATATTCAGCCGTAATTCCATCTGGACCAGGAGCTTTGGACGTTTTTTGTTTTTTAAGCGCCTCTGACTTCTTTTTTCTGGAGATTTTCAAGCGGAGGCAGGACAGATACCTGTTAGGGAAGCTGTAGAAGCTGCCTGCACAGAGCCAGGCTCTGGATTTTGTCATCCAAGGGACCTTCTACCTGTAATATTCATTGATTCTGTGAGATACCAGGAAAGGGAGGGAGGTTGCTGGCAGCTTCTATGCTCACCCAGTGTCCTTTAAAAAAACAAACAAACCTGTGAGGACATGGGGAGGGGCAGGGTGGAAGGAAGGAGGTGGTGGCGAGGAGCATTTCAGTTCCTGGCACCGTATGTCATTGAGAAGCATCAGGGTAAGCAGCTGGTGTGGTAGCAGGGGCAAAGGCAGTTGTTGTCCCTGAAATTTGCCAAAGTAACAGTTTCAGTGAGTCTCGTGGGCAATATTTAACCCCTGGCTAAGTATGTATTGGGGATTAGCAATCTCTGATGTGTTGCAAGTCAGAAGTGCAATGTTTTCTTTATTCTATCCCTTTAACTTATCATTCACCATGATGGGCAAACCTGTGAACTATAGAAATAAAGTTCATTGCCATGAAACTGTATTCATATTTTGCAGTGTTTAGTCTTTATTGGCACAATTAATTGGCCTAGTTTCCAATTTTTGTTTTGTTGCACTTAGACCCCAGCATTCTCAAGGCCTCTGGGAAAGATTGTTGTATACTGATTATAGGTTTTTGGGCAGATGGGCTCTAGCCGTATTTAGAGAATTGTTCCTGGTCACATTAATGTTGTTCTGTAGACCGGTAGACTATAGAAAGACTTTTTAGTGTATACTAAAGCTTTCCTTTATATTTTGTAGGGTACCACCTGAATGGGTCTGATCAGTGTGAAACGGACCTACAACTTGTGTGTACAAAAGAGCTGTGCAGAGGTTTGCTACAGTCAGGTGAGTAAAAGTACTTATCATATGATATATATGGAATGAATGTCATCATTACAGCTTATTGTGAATTTAAATATGTATTCCTTTTATTTAAAAATTTTTTCGAAAACCTCAAAGGAAGAACTTGTGAAACCTTGAAAAAAAGAGTAAGAAAAAAAGGTTGTGGCCAAGGACTCATAAATTTTTAAATTTATACTCATAGACTTAATTTATGAAAGTGTAAAAATGGCCTAGAAGGGCCATTGTTGCTGCAGATGGCCCTTAGCTTTTGAAATGTGCCTATAAACCAATTTATGTGTCCCATATGCTCCGTGGTAAATAGTTGGGCTTAAAATGTTATAATTGGTTGTTTGTGCTTCCTGTAGATTTTAAAAGGCTTGTGTCAAATTTTAGAAAATTATTTTATGTTTTTAAATGTGAAAATTCCAGTTTTAAGTATTCAGATTGTCCAACAGTTGAACGCTTTGCTAAGATGAAGTCATGGTCAGTAATTAAAAAAGCACTCTAAGTGCTAGCAATATAGCCTCCCTCTCCTCTCCCAATTGTGTTTAACATCTTCCTTTATCAAATCCAGGCTTCTTATAACCTACCTAGCCCAAATGTAGTAATAAAAAGGGAAAAGGGTTCCTTTTTAAGTACCTTGGTCAGCTATTTTCAATCATTTTCATCTCATGGCACACTGACAAACTAAAATTGTTAAGTCATGCTGTTAGGTTTTTTTGACAATTGACAAGGCACACTATGCTGCTGGTGGGAGGCTCACATCCCCCAATGGCCCTCCCACAAACCCCATGGCACACTGCATACCATTTGTGGCACATTGGTTAAAAATTGCTGACCTAGGTTTTCCTATCAGAAATATGTTTTGCCTATGCGAAGATTCATCACACAATTCGATAGCATTGTTAACATGTATAAGGCCTGCACAATGTTAAGACCCATGGACTGATTTCCACCCCCTCCCAGACCATTTGCAATTCCCTTGCAGAATTAAAAGTCCACATTGTTTGTGGCCTCCTCCCTTCAGAACATCTACAGCAGCAATTTTCAACCCTTTTCATCTCATGCCACACTGAGAAGGTACCAAAATTGTCAAGGCACACCATCCAAGGCACACTCAGAAGAGCTAGCTGCTAAGCTCCAACCAATATAAACAAGTGTAATTTAAAGCTTGGAAGATAAAAGATGGTCTGCAGACACTTTGCAGTCAACAGGCAGCTGACTCCCCTGAACTGCCCTGATTGACCCTGAGATAAGATGAGGAGGCAATTTGCAGCTCATTTATTGGTAAAAAATTCCTTCTTTTATAGCAGAGTATCTATGGTATATTAGATTGCTTAGATAGTTTACAGCATTCTTAAACAAACAAAAAAAGGCACAATTAAATCTATCCTGAGCTATTTGGGATGAATTGGATTACGATTCCACTGTGAATTTTGTTGTGTCCTCTTTATGTTTGGGAATTTCTCTCAGGTGTGATTTTTTTGAAATGTTGCTTTTAAGTTAATGATTTAATCTTGAATCCCTTTATTTTGCTAACTTTATTTTAGCCTGTAATCTTGGAGTTTGTCATTATCGGGATGACAGACTTAAAAGTCACAGTTTGGCAGTCTGAGCTAACTATTACTAGTGATTTAAGAAGCATTCACAGAGTAGTATAACTTTAGTTTTATGCTCAATCAATGAATCAAAACTAGGTTTCTGAATGGTAAGCTCCTGTTCCATGGATCTGACGGCTAAAGAGAATGGATGATCATTATGGATAACTGGTAGTATGTGCAGAGATGAGATGTACTGATAGGCATTTCAATTCAGAGTTTGAAGCTGTGGTAGCTGTTGTGTTGGCTACTTCTGGGATCCTTTATCGCTGGATCACAGCTATCACAGTGAACATATCATAAAGGATGCCAAAGAAAAGCTGGAGATGGAAGCAGGATATAGAAGACCCCATGGGACTGTTATAAGGCGTTCAAGATTCTTGTGTTAGTGGGAAATCTTAGACTGTGTGTTATGTATGCATATGTTGCATGTATGTGCAATTGTAAATAATATCAAGCTATTTCAAAGGTGAACTCTTGATCAAGAATTCTAGGCTCATTAGTGGAATCTGGGGGGTAAAGTAGTGTAAATCTGAAAGAGATACAAGAATGTATTCCATGCAGCAAGCTGTGAAATGTTCTGCTGTATAGTGAGCATGTCTTCTCTCTCAAGAGAAAATTTAATGCCATCGCCATTAGGCTGCATTGCAAATTGATTTGAAGTTCAAAGATTCCTTTTACACTTCTGTTCTGGCCCCTAAATGATGTCTTCATGTCTATACACAATTGTACTGAATTCAGTGAGACTTATATTTGACAGACATGCATACGATTGTGTTGTTATATCACTTCTTGATTCTAGCTTGTTGCTTTGGCCATTTTAGTGTATCACTAATCATAGCTTAGAAGTAGACTAATAATAAACTAAAGCATTCTACAGACAATAAAAGAAAAATATTTCAGCTCACAGTTTGACATTCCATTAGCTGAATGTTGCATTTTGAAGTATGTCTGGCATAATTTTTTTAAGATCTGAAGCAAATCTATCTATTTTCTAATATAGGTTCTATGTTATAAAAAAATTATTAAAATTCTGTCGTGGTTGCAGCATGAAATATCCTTTAACAGAGAATAAGACTTATCTCTGTCAAATGCGTAATATTTACATTGTGGAATTATAGTTTAGGTGCCATAGAAGCAACTGGGAAGAAAAGTATTTATATCTACCTTTTGAAGCATTTCCCACATATATTAAAAATACAGATTTCGTAGTACAGGATTTCGTAGTACAGGATAAAAGCACTTGTATTGGGCCCAGCCCTTCATTTTGTAAACTCTTGCGTATTAAGGGTGGGCATATGCATGTCTTCTCTGGCCACTGCACAATACAGTGCTTTTTCTCCTCTGCTTCATCTTTTGATGAAAAAACCCAGGCATGATTCATGATAGTATGGGCCAACATTATTTGGGTTCACTGTCATTTGCCTTATTGTTTCCCTGTGCCAGCTGATAGTGTCTCCTTTGAACTATTGCTAATTGGAGAAGGTGCTGAATATCCAGCCCATAACACTGTTTTTCTGAACACAGAATTTCCTCCTAGCAAGAATGTATGGGATTATGTAGAAAAAGCAGAAATCTCACAATTCTTCCCCCTTCATGTCCTGGGTCTGTCTAGCTGCCTACTCTGTTGTCTTTGGTATGCCTATGTTTGACAATGGTTAATGTTTTACCTTTGCTGTAAATAAGAGGAGTATCTCTGAATCTTTATGTCTAGCCAGGCAGCATATTTTTTGTATTTCCGCTATTTGATATTTCTAGTAAACATCCTAGGTATGATACAGTAGATCCTCTTAAGTACAAATTCTATGTAGCAGGTGACAGAACATAATGAAAACATAAACTGTTACACATATAAACCTGTCAAATGCATAACACTGCTGCTGTAAGCACCTACAGAGTTTGCACACTGGGTTAGGGTGCTGCTTTTGGGTTGGCTTTGAGTGACATAGTGAAGTCTGAGGAAATATCAGCTTTTCTTTGAAACAACCTTTGGTTCAAGTTGGAGGTTATATCAAGCATTGTAATGGCCATGTTATGAAAAGTTGCTGGAGTAGAAGCATACAAGGTAGAGGTTGAAATTTTGGGTATGGTCCTTGGTTTCAGATGTTGTAGGAAATATCCCAAAACACCCCACTGGAAAAAGGTCTATAGTTTTCTCTTAATGTAGCAGGGGAAAAACCTGCCTAAACTGGGTTATTACCTTGATTACTTCAGATCTAGTCATCTTTGTCTCTGGGTATGTTCAGCACACTTTCATTGATCTTTGGCCTACTTCACCCTAACCTTACCAGGCCTTCATTGCCTGTGACACAGACCTGTGTTATATGTTAAGTTAAAGTATCTAATTCATTTTGTAGAGCATCTAAAATGCATTGCAATATTCTAAGCCACTTGCATAATTCAAGCAAGGTAATTTCACCCTAGTGAGGTCACCATACTGTGAAACTTCAAATAATTTGGATGATTTCTGAATACATGTAGTTCATATTTTGCATAATGCTGAGTTTTCAGGTCACTTACTGTGTGACCCAGCATTCTCTTTTCCTGGAAGATTTGCAATGGTTGGTAGTGCAAATTTGCTATGCTGGGCATGTTATGCTCTGCTTTCAGCATTCCCATGCAAAGGATCTTCTCTGCAGAACAACAAAGGCTTCAGTCAACTTTATTGCATCATTACTGACAGGGCTATTTCATTTGTGTTTGTATAGTATGACAGACTACGTGTTGAAAGCTCGGAGGTAAGAGACTGTAAAATATATGAGAAACCATATTATAATGGACCAGAAAGAGTACTTTTGCAGCAGAGGGATCTGTTTGGGTCAGGTTTCAGGTGACTGGGAGTTACTGCTTAACTTCTGGTACTGGTGGCTTCCTTTACCACTAAATTGCCTGTAGGGGAACCTTCTCAGCTGTTGCTACAGCTGACTATCCCTGCCCGTCATGCAAGGCAAAATGCTTATACCCTACTTTCCTTAGCAGTGTGTTTTCCCAAAGCCTCACAGTGGTATGATGGGTGGTCTGCAAGGATTGTGAGGCCAGTCAGATGGCCCAGCATGGTTCTTTGGTTCAGGTAAAAACAGCTCTTGTTGGTTCCTATCAGCATAACAGATGTGTAATGGTTGCCAGTGGGGTTTGGAATACCCTTCCTTTTACATAAGGTTGAAACTTGCTTCTCTGGGCCCTGTGTCAAAGTTTGTAAACTGCCTGCCACCTTTCCTCCATGCGCTACTGTTTTCCCTCCCAGAGTAGGCAGTGATGAGGAGGGTTTTGTTTATGAGCAGATTCTTTAGATGCAAGAGTTCTCTTGACTTTTCCTAGGTCCCTATCATAGATCAGTAATGTTACGGATCATTTTGGCACATAAAGTGGTTTTGAGATTGCAGTATGCATCAGTCTAGAGCTTTTAGAAGATATTTTTATTGGTAAACACACAAACTAAAAGACATCATAAAACACAGGCCATTACAGACAAGAAAATAAAAAGGGAAAAAGTTTTTACCTTCACTGACTGCACATTGGTGGTAAGCTGGCTTTAAGCCTTAAAGTTAGGATTCACACATACGCATCTTAACACAAGTGACTGGCAGTCTTCAGCAATCCATATTTGCTGTCTTCCCATATTTCATAAGGAAGATTTTTGGAATTGGAAGCTTCTTGTCTTTGAACAATATATCTCTTCTATTGTTGAGGATTTGCTTTCTTGGAGGGTGGGGAAAGAACAGGAAGAGTTTAGATTTTTATGATTGCCCAGTCAGATTCCAGGACAACTGAGCTAATTTATGATAGTTTAGTGTTAGTCAGTGTGAACAGAACTTGATCAGGGTAGTGGATAAAGTCTTCAGCTCAGGTGGTGGATGGACCAGTAAGATAAGGGCTAATGTTTTGACAAGAGAAGTCAACTGACATTTGAAAATCACCTCAGCGAGGTGTGAAGGAAAGGTGGGCAATGAGTTTAAAATCCACATTTCCTGGAATTCGTACTGAATAGGGCATGATTAAGGAACAAAGGTGCTGTGTGGATGCTCATTGTCTGGCCCTTATTCAGTTACTTACAATGGCACTCAAAGATGCATCCAAGGTTACATTTATAGGCGGCATCGTAAAGATGGATAAAGAATAGGTTTGATTTCCTTTTTCCCCTCTTACTAATTGATTTTTTGTTAAGGACTTGTCCGTAAGGGTGGAGTATAAGTATTTTAAATAGAATAAAATGACAAATGAACATCTTTTTCTGTGATAGTTGCCTTCATCACAGAGATAATAGCTACTTGTATTTAACAGAGCTAAGAAAAAATTTTTATATTTGTATGTTCATATGAAAGTTCTGGGGAAGATAATGTTATAAACATCTACTCTTCTACTACACATTTTAGTAAGGCATGCTCTCCTATAATGCTGTGAGAGAAATAACATGCTATTTGCCTATATTATTTTACCTATATTTATATGAACACAGTATCAGATCATGGAGCTATGAACTTAAAAAGAAGCTCTCTGGAAATCTCCCAGTGTGCCATAAAGCGGGAAATGGTAGAACTGCATTAGCAGATGTTTCAAAGGAAAACTACCGCTTTACAATTCATGGGTCTTCCCTTTTAGTCTAATTTATGGAGGCTGCTTGTGTTGCTGCCTTCCCTCCCCCCACTCTTCAGTTCAACAAGGAAGGAATTTTCCCCAAAGCCACTAGCAATGGGATTATGTTTTAGTGTATGGCTTTGAATTATCAAAATCAATTTTGTGAATCGTTATTAATTTTATTTCCGAAGTTAATAAAAGTTATTGCTACAAGTTATAAAGGAAGATCAGCTTTTCTGCAGTGCATATTAGTTGTAACATTGATTTTGTCTTGGAAGTGTCTAAAAAGATTTAGAACAAATAAAACAGGTGTGATGGTACATGTTTTGCTTGTATTCATAAAATAATACTTTAGGGATTTTTATGAGGAAAAAACCTTCTGCAGTTTTGTATGAAACGTAGTAATTTGTGTCTTAAAAACATCCCCAGTTTGACTATAAGGGTCTTACCTCACCTGGGTAAAATATTCATAAATGCATATTTTATACTTTGCCTTTTGTCATCTTTCAGTTGCTTTATACTGTTTCATAAATGGCAGTTGTGTTGTCTTTTTGAAGCTACAAATAACATTCATTGCATTTGATGTTACTACTTTGACTATTCTTGGTTTATTTTGGGTGCAAAGGAAAACTGAAAAAAAGAACTGATTAGAACAGTGTGTGTGAAGATGAGAAAAGCAGAAGTGGAGCTCTAGAGTGTGTTCATGTACTTAGTTCTTTAACTTGCAATTAGCTTGAATATTTTACTATTCGTACTCATTTCGGGTTTTTATGTTTTGTTTTATTGCACCCAACCTTTGCCAGCTCTATCTCTTGTTAAGGATATTAGCATTGCCCATCTCTATACAAAGTAACAAGCATGACTGATTGACATGCCATGCAGTGGGATAGGCTGTTTCCAGTGCTGAGAAGTTGGGAAATGCTAGGAGGTTTATGAAAACAATGAGAAGAATAATTCAGAGAGTGGAACACTCGCTTCACTTTTTTGTGGTACTGCTTGACTTGGATTTCAGGAGTCAGATTCAATTGATAGGATGACCTGGGAAGCTCCAGATTCATTCCTTTCTCCATAATTCTACCCTAGTTTTGTTGTTTAATAGCTTTTTAGCAAGATTAAATGATTTTTATTTGGGTTTAATACTGGAATCATGTGAAACATTTTGAAGACTTGAAATACACTATATATATGCCAATTACTACTTTGTGATTACTGTTATTGCTATGCTTTTTGTGATGTCAGTGGTGGTGGTAATTTTTGTGTATTCCTATTCTAAAATATGGAATTCAGATTAGATGACTGCAGTACTTCCCCTTTTTATCTTAAAGTCCTTGTCACCTTCTCCAACTGAATAGTGCAGGAGCTGATAATAATACCTTCTCTTCAACTGCAGTGGAATTAGCCACCCATCCGCAGAGAAAGTGCTTTTAGAAATAAGTTCTGTATATAATTGGAAGAAGTGAGTTCCACATGTAGCAGTCTGCTGAGTGTGTGAGTGTGCATAGTGTCAAGATTCAGAAGAGCAACTGCCTTGGGCTTTTGTGGAAATGGAAAAATCTACCCACCCTCCCCCAAAAATATGACAGAAAGCAAGTTGTACTAATAGATGTGTATAATGTATTGAAGGGACTATAGCACCAGGGTAGAGCACATGCTTTGCCTGCAGAAGGTTCCATCACGGCATCGACAGGTAGGGCTTGGAAAGACTTCAATCTGAAACCCAGGTAAATGAGCCAGTGCCAGTTAATGCAAATGATGCTGGGCTAGATGTAGCAATTGTCTGACTTGGTATAAGGCAGCTCCATATGTTCAGTATATTCATGTGATTACAGCATAGTTAATGTTTGCCCAATGTAATTGGGAAAAACAACCTACAATAATATGCAATTAAGAAGTACAAAAGACAAAACAGGTATTTAGTTTGGCCTATGCAAATAGCAAATGAACATCTTGACTGGATGGTAGCATAATCGTGCCGGGCAAAGTACATGAGATAAAAATGATGATAAATTCCATAATAGTGTTGCCAAATAGAAATATAAGGACACTGGGCACTGACGTTTGTTTCACAGCTTGGTTTCTGGGCCCATGTTATGTTTTCTGCTGGTAGTGAGAAGTAATTTCTGTAGGCAAGGTTAAGTTTGCAAGTACTGGTTGAGCCTAATTATCTGTAGATTTGGCTCAATGCAGGTCCCTTGGACCCATGTTGAGCCATAATAGGTTCAATGTGAAGCCTCCGAAAGTGACCAGAGCTGAACTGAAAACCAGTAGTATCCTTTTTTTAAGCTGAAATGGCCATTCTGAGACCCACTGAGGCTGTGTACAAGTGCGCATGGCAGAAAGCCCTCCAGACCAGACTGGAGTATAGCATAGCACTAGTCAGAATCTATGGTTGGAACTTCATGTAGTTGTCTGATATCCATAGGGGTTTAGACAGCGGTGTTATGCTGCCGGAACACTGGGTGGGACATCCATTTGTATGTTACGCAAACGGCGTAATGCTCCGGAACACAACGGGGGGGCTGTCGATCACCCGGATGTCCCACCCAGCGTTCCGGCAGCATAACACCGCTGGGTTTAGAGGATGTGAGGTGACATCCTAGACAGTCTCTTGGAGGAGGCTCCTTTATCAAAGCTAGTCTGCATGGCTTTTGAAGGCTTGGAAACTCTTGCTCCTTTCTGTGGGCAGGGGCTGCTGGATTACATGGCAAACACAGGAAGTCCACTGGAGGACGGTCTAGCATGACTTTTTCTGTGTAGTCCAGTCAATATGTCATTAGACCCAGGACTAAGTCTAACCAAAGGTCTGTCAACTGTTCTTGTCAGTACTAGGTGTACTGATTGACAGAAAAAAAGTTCTCCAAAATTCGACCACCAGAAGTGGGTTATCTTCAAGATGGCAGCCGCAAACCATGAAAATCGGCCAAAATCATGGAACCGTGTCATTTTTAAGCTTAGTCCTTTTTTCATTTTTCAAACTCAAGGATTTTTGTATGGTCAAGTAATTCATTTTAACCAATTACTTGGTTCATGGGTTGAAGATTGGATTCCAATGTAATGAGCATTGCAGGTACAACACCAGTCATAACAGATATCAAGTTGTATGTTTTTATTATATCATAATACATTTGAACTGAACTGTTTCCTTTTTTTTTTAAACTACATATTCAACAAAGAACCCTTTAAACTTGGTTAAGGATCTTTTCAAGAAAATTGGAGATGTCAAAGGACAATTCCGTGCAAAGGTAGGCACAATAAAGGACAAGAATGGCAAGGACCTAACAGAAGCAGATGAGATTAAGAAGAGGTGGCAAGAATACACAGAGGAACTCTATAAGGCCGATCTCAATGTTCCTGATAACCACAATGGTGCGGTCACTGAGCTCGAACCTGACATCCTGGAGTGTGAAGTCAAGTGGGCTTTAGAAAGCATCACTAACAACAAAGCTAATGGAGCTGACAGCATTCTAGCGGAATCACTCAAAATCTTAAAAGATGATGCTGTCAAAGTGCTGCACTCCATATGCCAGCAAATTTGGAAAACCCAGCAGTGGCCACAAGACTGGAAAAGATCAGTTTACATTCCAATCCCAAAGAAGAGCAATGCCAAAGATTGCTCGAACTACCGCACCATTGCACTCAATTCACATGCTAGCAAGGTGATGCTCAAAATCCTACAAGCTAGGCTTCCTGCTCCCTGGAAGGACAAATCCTGAATCTGAAGCTCAAGTACTTTGGCCACCTCATGAGAAGAGAGGACTCTTTAGAAAAGACCCTCATGCTGGGAAAGATTGAAGGCAAAAGGAGAAGGGGGCGGCAGAGGACGAGATGGTTAGACAGTGTCACCGAAGCAATGAACATGAAATTGGGCAAACTCCGGAAGCTAGTGGAGGACAGGGAGACCTGGCGTGCTGTGGTCCATGGGGTCGTGAAGAGTCGGACACGACTTAGCGACTGAACAACAACAAGGCTTCAGCAGTATGTGAATCGAGAACTACCAGATGTACAAGCTGGTTTCTGAAGAGGCAGAGGAACTAGAGACCAAATTGCCAACATTCGCTAGATCATGGAGAAAGCAAGCGAGTTCCAGAAAAACATCTACCTCTGCTTCATTGACTATGCTAAAGCCTTTGATTATGTGGATCACAACAAATTGTGGCAAGTTCTTGAAGAGATGGGAGTACCAGACCACCTTATCTGCCTTCTGAGAAACCTGTATGCAGGTCAGGAAGCAACAGTTGGAACTGGACATGGAAGAACCGACTGGTTTCAAATAGGGAAAGGAGTACGACAAGGCTATATACTGTCACCCTGCTTATTTAACTTATATGCAGAGTACATCATGAGGAAGGCAGGGCTGGGTGATTCACAAGCTGGAATCAAGATTGTTGGGAGAAATATCAACAACCTCAGATATGCAGACGATACCACTCTAATGGCAGAAAGTGAGGAAGACCTAAAGAACCTTCTGATGAGGGTGAAAGAGGAAAGTGCCAAAATTGGCTTGAAGCTCAACATCAAAAAAACTAAGTTCATGGCAACCACTCCCATCACTTCCTGGCAAATAGAAGGGGAAGAAATGGAAGCAGTGACAGAGTTTATTTTCCTGGGCTCCAAGATCACCGCAGATGGTGACTGCAGGCATGAAATTAAGACGTTTACTTCTTGGGAAAAAAGCTATGGCAAACCTAGACAACTTAATCAAAAGCCGAGACATCACCCTGCCAACAAAGGTTCACATAGTCAAAGCGATGGTTTTCCCAGAAGCAATGTATGGCTGTGAGAGCTGGACCATAAGGAAGGTGGAGCGCCAAAGAATAGATGCTTTTGAATTATGGTGTTGGAGAAGACTCTTGAGAGTCCCCTGGACTGCAAGGAGATCCAATCGGTCAATCCTACAGGAAGTCAAGCCTGACTGCTCCCTGGAAGGACAAATCCTGAAGCTGAAGCTCAAGTACTTTGGCCACCTCATGAGAAGAGAGGTCTCTTTAGAAAAGACCCTCATGCTGGGAAAGATTGAAGGCAAAAGGAGAAGGGGGCGGCAGAGGATGAGATGGTTAGACAGTGTCACCGAAGCAATGAACATGAAATTGGGTGAACTCAGGAGGCTAGTGGAGGACAGGGAGGCCTGGCGTGCTGTGGTCCATGGGGTTGCGAAGAGTCGGACACGACTGAGCGATTGAACAACAACAAGGAAACTGCAGCAATATGCGGATAAAACAGTAACTCCTTAAGTTTCTATTCATCCTCATCACTGCCCTCTAGGTCACCTAACACCTGGTTGTCACAATACGTTTCTTGACATGGTTCACATACGGAACTGCACGGAAGTCCGTATGTTCTGCAATTGCAGCGGGTACCACTGCAACCAGTTTTACAACTGCAGTGTATAATTTGCAGTAGAGTGTCTGGTGCAGCTTTAATATCACACATTACTGGCACCAGTTCACCGCCATCGAGTTTCCAACCCCAGTCCACAGGATTCATTTCCTTAGCCATATCCATCCAAATCATGGTCTGATAGTACACTCTCAGGCAATGGAATTTTGTGGAAGACTCAGTTGGAGGCAGGCGTTCTGGATTCACAAACGATTTGGCTGTGAAGGCTTTCTTGGTTAGTGTCTGGTAGTGCAAGGCTGCCAAAGAACTGTTGCTGTCGCCACCAAAGATAACAGCCATCGCTTGACTGCCAAGACTTACTATTTCAGTGGAGTTCTTGCCTGGTGAAGTGAATGCAGTTGCACAGGATTGAAGGACAGAATTTCCTTTTAAAAATTTGTGGAAAACTGCTGTTTCTCCAACACCATAAATACGCGAGGTGGAATCACATCCTGTGAATGCATGAAGGAACAACAACTGTGCACATAACGCACTGTCCAGAGTAGACTTCAAGTAATTGATGTTGTACACTTTTGGACACGTAGAAGGCTTAGCTCCTACCCCAAGACATTACATTTCTGGTGGGCATTTCTAAAAGGCTGCTGAGCATGAACTTAGTGAGTTAGTGAACTTGAACTTAGTGACTGTGTGATGAAATAACCAGTTGTCAGGTTTTGGTAAGTTTTTTTCCCTGTCAATCAGTACACCTAGTACTGACAAGAACAGTTGACAGACCTTTGGTTAGACTTTTTCTAAGCTTAAACATAACACGGTTGCATGATTTTGGCCGATTTTCATGGTTTTCATGGCTGCCATCCTGAAAATAACCCACTTCCGGTGGTCGAATTTTGAAAAACCTTTTTTCCTGTCTACCAGTACACCTAGTACTGACAAGAACAGTTGACAGACCTTTTATTAGACTTAATCCCGGGTTATGGGTTTTTTCCCCTAAATTGACCAGACTAGTGGATGAACTTCTGGATTGGAATGTACATGTGATTCAAAATCCCACATGAGTTGACACTTGTGGATGTGCCTCACTGATTAACTTCCCAGAGACATACTGCACATTTGTTCTGGGTCTTATTGTAAAGGTAAAGGTGAGGTTAACAGTAATTAAATGTGCAAAAAGATCAATAGGGTAAACAAAAATGAGGGAAAACGTATTTCTGCACTCAAATTACGGTAATCAGTGGTTCTCAAATGTTCCAGGAGCTTGCAGGGGCAGTGTAAAGGCTGGGTAAAGGCAGTGATGCAATTCCCAGAATTGCGTCGCTGTCTGGGGTGACGGAATGCAATTGCCTTACCTATTGCCTTGCTGGGTTCCAGGAGCCCAGGGTTGTGGAGGCCTCTGCAGGGCTCCTCCAATGATATAATACTGGAAAAAAAGCAGTTATGACTGCAGGGCTTCTCCAACAATGTAATACTGGAAAAAAGTAATTGTGACCCATTTCTGGGTTTGATCTTGAAACTGGTAGTGGGTTCTGATAGCTTTTTTCAGTATTACAATGTTGGGGGAACCCTGCGAGCTCATGGAGCCCAGTTAGGCGACAGGTAAGGCAATCGCAGCCCCTGTTGCCCCAGGCAGTGAGGCAATCCTGGGGATCGCATCACTGCCTTTCACCTGCCCCCATCGCTTAAAGGCCCAAAGGCATTCTGGCTGGGGTGTAATAACATCCCAGTTTGAAAACCTCTGCTATAAGTTGCATCTATCTCTTTGAGCGAACAATGTGTACTGATGGAAGGGAGAGGTCAACTTTTTAAAGGTTGAAATAAATGAGATAGTTATAGCAAGGCTTTGTTTTTTCTTACTTAAAGCTGATTGAGAATTAATTAAATTTGAGGGCAGGGGTATTGTTTTTTACTTCTTGATTCTTACTTTGGGGTGGGCTACCTTGTGACAGTGATGATAGCTTAACAGAAATACTTTACATTCTGCCTTAAGTTGGATCAAAAGAAGCATGTGTGCAAGAAAGTTTCTGCAAGGAGAATTTCTCTCTCACAATAGCCCCCTTTACCCTTGAAAAGCCTGAGTGTTGGGGGATATAAGTGGGGTGGGAAGAGGTTTGTGGAGCAGGAGAGAATTCTCAGAAACTGAAAGGAAGCATTTTCCATATAAATTGAGCTCAGTGCATATAATTTATCTAGCAGTTGTGTGAAGGCAGCCTTTGTGAGCAGAGCTTCTGCTTGTGGAAGGTGATTCTGCCCAACTTCTGGAAGTTTCCTGTTCAGTGAGTTTCCTGACACTCAAGACTATTGGTGACAGAGCCATAACGAGTGAAAACAGCGCCTGGGGCAAGAAAATGTTTTGTGCCCCTCTTCTTCCCAAACTCACCACCAGCACCTGGCTGTATGCTTTCAAAGTTGCTGTGACGTCATTTCACCACTCACTTTGGAGGCTCTCCAACAAAGAGTTTAATGAACAAGGCATTCCAATCCACCCGGTTCCTCTAGGTGTCCTAAGGAGGCACTTGAGTGGAAAGGAGGGTGGAAGCAACAGAAAAAAACAGTATGAAAGAAGTCATACTCAGAAAGTAGTCTACTCAGAAGTAAGTCCCATTGTTGGCAGTGGGTCTTACTCCCAGGTAATTATGCATAGGATTGTAGACTTAAATGTAAATTGATCTGGCTACTGAAATGGTGGCTGCCTGTTAGCAGTCTGTCCCCTTGCAGCATTCCTTCCCCCACCCACCCCAGTATTTCATGAATAAAATCTATGCACTCTATTGGTTGATTTTCATTTTGTTCATCCTGCCAAGCAGTTGACTTTTTCTTCTTTTTACTAAGTCTACAATCCTATGCACAATTACCAGGGAGTAAGACCCAACAATGGGACTTACTTCTAAGTAGACTTCTTTCTGCATATGACTTCTTTTGTACTGTTTTTTCTGTTACGTCCACCTTCGTTTCTGCTCAATGATCTGTTCCCATAATAGCAGCTAGGCTAGGGTTCTGTAGGACTGTGTAAAAGCCTGTGTTCCATTTTCAGCTCTCAAATGTCAAGACCTCGCAAGTCTATTAGAGAAAATACAGCACCTCTAGCATGCGTTTTTCTGAGACCCCAACTATTCACAGGCATTTCTCTATGCACAAAGAAAGAAAGAAAGAAAGAAAGAAATGTCTGAACTTTTGCTGCACTGCTTTGCTAATTTGGACCGCTTCTGTGTATTCCATTGGTCAGTCCATTGTTCCTAACCATGTTACTATCTAACATTCTCTTTGAACTGACTTTCATTGCCTGTGATTTTGTGCTTGCTTTATGCAATTTGCACAGTCTGCCTTTGCACTTTTATCAGGGAAGCTTCTGTACAATTCTTCAGGCTCATACTTTGGAGTAAAATGCATGAGAAACTTGGCAATTGGAAAATAAATTTTAAAATTTTATAGAACTATAAAATTTATAGTTTACGTAAAACAGATGTGTTGGGCCTTGTGCATTGCTGTTGGATCTCTCTGTCTCTCATGCATCACATACAGTCACACCACTGTAACCCTGCCCAAAGCTTGGGTGTAGAGATGATGGGAAGGGAATTGGAACTATTCATATCAAGAAAGTAAAATACTATTTAAATACTTTCACTACTTCCTCTCTGAAAGTTCATTATTTTATTCTTCAGGCTCTCTAAACAGTAAAAGCCTTTCACTGTGAATTTATTCGGCTTCTACTTCATTTAAGTTTTTTAGGAGCTGGATTCTAAGTCGAAAATATTGAATTCCTTCCTATTAGTGTTATACTATCCAAATAATTTGTATAGCAGCAAATTGGGTGAGGCAGCATAGACCATGGATAGTGTAGTAGGTGGCAGTGAGTAATTTCTATTTGGCTGAAATATATGTCAATATTATAGGAAGTAAAATATCTGGTTATTGTAAACCTTCATTGAATTTCCGATGAATGGGGAAGTATAATTACTCATCCTAAACCCTAGATATTGGTGTGCCAGGTTCTTAGCTCAGAAGCTTATTTAAGTTTGGCTGCAAGACGTTAAAGGAGAACTATCATTAACCTGCATTGTAACAACTGCTAAAGCTTGTCAAAACTTCATGCCTGTTATTTCACTGAAGAAAAATGCCTGTTCTCTTCCCTAGTTGTTCTCTTCCCTAATAATAACTTGCTGGCATTGTCTACCTTTAAGATGGACCCACTTTAAAATTGTGGTAGAGACCCCTTGTGGAACTATGCGGTTAATTAAGAAGGGCAATGAAGTATTTTTTTAGAAGATGACCACAGTTCACATAAGAGATTTTAGTTTAATCAAATTAACATAAATAAATATTGATTGTTTAAGAACTATTTAAGCATTGATCTTTGAGAATTCATAAGTCCAACAGAATAATTTGAAAGCTCATTGAATTAATAAATAAATATAAATATAAATATATATATATATATTTGCAACAGGAAGCTTTAATTTGTAGCATTCTACTGGTGCTACAATAGCAGCTTGAATTTGCCTGGGTGCTAACTTCTAATGGTCTATGTGCATTTGGGCTAATTGTGATGCATTTGGCACATAAATTCTGGAGTATAGCTTTTCAACCACTGCATCTCCTGTGTGGTGAAGCAGTGTAATGACTGCCTAAAACATAGCACATCTTTAAATCAATCTGCATCTAGAGTAGTTACTGGCAAGGGATAAAAGCCTATTCAGATAGCTGCAGCCACAGAGTTTAATGCTAATGTTTTCATAGGGCACATAGAAGTCATTACATATATTTCATCAGAAGACATAAATCATTAGGGTTTGAGAGCACAGCTGGAGATGGATTGTCAGAAACTCCAATTAAATGTCTGCTCTGAAAGCGGGTAATGATGTAATGCTTAACCCACAAGTTATGAGAATATTTGTGGCCAAGAAGCAAGACATAGCCAATTTTCAGCAATTAGGCGATTTCTGCTTAAGTCCAAGATGCAGTGTCATAAATAACTACAAGGGGTTTCTCCAGCTGCACAGGATTAATTCTACACTGTGCAAAGTCGATTGCAAGTATTAGAGACAGGTTAATGGGAATGCTCTGCTGAAAATTCTCCTCTTGATCAGGGCATTAGGTTTAGAGTTTTTAATTAGTTTAGATTACAGTTTGATTTGCAGGCAGGTGAAGAGATAATTTGTGTTGATCTGGAGGTTTGAACAATATATGGCTGTTTACTATTGGACATTTTTAAAAATTAGGCTTTTCTAGCCTTGTTTGCATCCTAACCAAAATGACATACTCACTCAGGGGTAAACCTTTGGTCTGGACAATTGACTCCAGTTGGAGGAATCTCATGAGTGATTGCTTCTCTGTGCAGTAAATAAAATATTCTTCCACACTGAAAACTATTGGGATAATATTATATTGTAAGTAAGTTTACCACTTCAGTGAGAACCAGGCCTGACCGTCAGCTTCAGAAGACAAGAGGTTTAGGGTTATTTTCTGCACTTCTGCAGGGATTTAACCTTGAAATATTTCAGGACAAATATATTAAGCTAAAGTTGTGTGTGTTTAATTTGAGTTATTTTTGAACACAAACACTTTCAAATATATGTTTAATGTGTCTAATCAAGATTTTTGAAGCCGTGTCCATTTTCTTCTCCCTAATCAAGACTTTGTATGTACTGAATAATTTCAATGCACAATGAAAGATAACATGCCTTGGAATTTCTCAGTGTGTCTTTGATTTGAAAACTGTTCTCAGATTCAGATGTTTTTAGATATGAAACTTTGTTTCAGAATGGTGCATATTATATTCTGTTTTAGCAAGGAGATTTTCAGAGAGTAACTCCACATTAATTATATTAACATCGAAGGAGCCTCCTGAAATGAATTCACTAGATAATTTGCCACAATAGTAACTGCTTTGAGAATGTTTGTTGAAAGGTACTGTGATAGTATAAATAATATTCTAAATAGTGTAGTGTTCTTAACAAGGGGTGAATTTACTCTGGACCACTAATGCCCCAAGCCCTATTCTCATCACCTACAGGACACTGCTGTCCCTCACCAACACTGAATACACATTACAATTCTGTGACCTTGAACTCCTTTCTCATTTGCACAACGTGATGTACAGCATACTGTTCTGCAGGTATCTCCATTCCTGATCTTCCCCATGGAGCCATTTCCAGGTTCCATCGCCCCAGCGTGCCCTGAGCCTGGATTTCTGGGCGTGAAGTATGGGGGAGATCAGGAATGGTGATATCACAGAGCCTTGCAGAATGGTAAGCTCCATTTGTGCTGGGATGGGTTTCCTGGTACTCGGCAGTCTCCAGATTGGAGACTCCTGTCCTTAGACACTGTCTCTCCTCCAAGTTCAAAGTTCACGGATATGGGACAACCACATGGTTTTCAATCAATGTTCAAGACCCACATGAAAGATTCCAAATTAACAGATTAAGAATTCTTGAAAACCTACAGTACAGAAAACCTTTGACTAGATCAGTGACACAGAATCTGAAAGAGAAATGCACAAATTAGATTGCCAACATCTCCTCCCAGCTGGTGACATTGCAAGTTCTCAAAAGCAAAATAACAGGTGCTGTTGAGGTCTGGCTGCACTGTTTAGTTCACTGTCTGCCTGTAGTTTGCAAATCCACAGGGTTTGGATTTGGAGTCTTCACCTGTGGGCCAGTTGCCATCACCTGTGGGACAGCTGCCTGTGGAGATGACAGGGACGTGACATCAATCACACCTGTTCTCTGACTTGAGATGTGTATTCAGTGTTGGTGAGGGACAGCAGTGTCCTGTAGGTGGTGAGAATATAGGTTGCTTGGGGCATTAGTGGTCCAGAGTAACTCTGCACTGAGCACTGTTCAGTCCCCTGTGGCAAAGGTGCAGTACTGGAAAACAAGTGAGTGTTTGGCCAGCAGAAGCAATGGTTGGGGCCCCTGCTTTTCCCTGAAAGGAAACAGGCACCCCTTGCTCTTAGCTGTTGCAAAAGTAAGGGTTGGTTAGATAATACAGTTGAAAGCAGAGGCACATGTGATAATCCTGAGAGGTCAGGAGGTGGGGGATAGAGACATGAGAATTATGTGCAGATTAAACAAGACTGTAGCATGGAATCCCCTCCCTTCCGTTTACCTGTGTGGAGTGCATTGGCCCTTATTCCCACTGTTGAATAGGAGACTAAAGGTTTCAGTTAGGTATTTGTTCGTACAATCCTCATGGGGCAGGAGAACTGCAATAAGAATTCTGAGGAGACATGTTGTTCTGGCAAGGAGAGAGAGTTTCTCCCCCTTCCTTTTCCAGTCCTATTAATTAGTCTGCCATACTACAGAATTATGCAATTTTGGCCTGGATAAGATGGCGGCACCCCGTAGAGTTGGGAAGAAGAGGCCGCTGAGACATTTTGCAGCACCCTTATGAATTTGATGTGGCGCCTTTAGGTGGCTGTGGCACACAGTTTAGAAACTTCTGCTCTTGGTCTTTGCCTTCCCAGTATGTGTAAATCCTATGTCCCCTTTATTTATTTTCAGAGGTTAACCTTGCGTCACCCTGCCACCTCTGCACCGAGTGGGTCAGCGTGGCAAACTTACCCAGAGTCAGGAGACGCAGGAAGGGAGCCGGTGGCCGGTGCCTTGGAAACCGCCATCGCCAGCGGTAGAGACCAGCGCAGCTTGCCGGAGGCCGGCCCCGGGCTTGGCTGCTGGGAAACAAGGCTGGGACCTTGCGGGGATGAGGCCAGGCGAGGCGGACCTGGAGTGGCACGCTGAAGGGCGCGCGGCTCAACTCCTGGCCTGGAGCCAGACAGCAGGTGAAAGCACAGGGGACGGAGGATGGCGCGTGCTGCTCAGCTGGGCAGGCCCCATAGGAAGCCTGCCAGCGGCAGGGCCGGCCAGGACTCTCACCCAGATCTTGCTGAATCGCACTCTTCCCGAGATCCCACGAGATTTTGACGAGAACACAGCCCTTACCTGGAAAGGGCAGGGCTTAAGCAGTCGGCTACAGGGCTCATAAGGAGCCCGGCAGCCAGCCAGGGAGGTCGCTTCTCTCGTAGCTGTGCCGGAGGCTGGGAGACAAGGCCAGGGAGGTTTGGGCTGCCTCCCCTCTGGCACACCCTTGACCCCAGCCTGAAAGTGGCTTCCCCAGCCCTGCTCCTTGCTCGGGGGATTGGCCCAGCAAACCCTGGAGACCGTGTTCTGCCAGATTCCCTGCCGGGCCACCCCAAGGGCCCTAATGCCCACACTAGGCCAACTAGTTCCCCCGCAGAGCCGCCTCAGAGAGAGACAAGAGGGAGGGTGTTCCTTCACCCACTGGGCTTCCTCTCTTCCAGCAGCTTTGATTGGGATCACCGGCTGGCCAGCGTCCTCCAGACTGCCCTCATCACAGGCTTAGCTCTACCCTACGTCTACCTTAACTACCCTAAGTCTAGCACCAACAAACCCCACCAACAAACAACAGGCAGTCAGCTTGCCCAAAGCCATAACTGCTTCCTCCTCTTGGTGGCTCCAGGTGGCTCCAGGGGCGTGGCAGACATACAACAATTCCCAACAATAGTCTCCCAAAACAACCTTACCTTATCTATTCCTTCAGCCAGTTCCTCAGTCCGTCCTTCAGGCAGGCAGTCCAGCCAGCACTCCATCAGTCCAGCACCTATCTAGTGCCCTCCTCCAGCACCTACTCAAGGTGCCATCCTCCAGCACCTATCCAGCTCCTCTCCTCCAGCACCTTCCCAGGTGCTTTACTGTAGTGCCTGCCTCCAACTTTATACTGAGGCAAGCCAATCAGTGGGCAGGCTTTAATTCATCAGGCACACCCATCTGCATGTGTGCTGGCCTCCCTTCATAGCCAGGGGCCTCATCAGCCTACAGCTGTGCTCCAGAGGCTTGCAAAGACCTTGGGGGTTAACCCTATAATCCCTAGCTTATCTGGGACAAGGGGCCATTGCTGATACCATCCTCGGGGTATCTCCTGCCTTTTCCAATACAGACTGCCACCCCAGGCACCTTTCCCCCAGGGCAGGAGACACTCGTGGGGGCTCTGCTCAGGGCGATTACGCCCGCTACCTCCACCAGCCAGGACCAGAAATGCCTGGCCAAGGGGCGAGTCCCGGGTGGGCAATGAGCCCCGCAAGGCAAGTACCCGCCAACCCCGCCAGGGTGCCAAGCAAACCTCGACCCCCTGCATGGAGTCAGGGCCGGGGTAGCGAGCCTCATGCTAACCTTGTACCCGCTGCGGAGCGTGTGAAGTAAACAAGCTCTGCAAAGGCCTCCTGCGTGCCTCATCTGTCCTGCGACTTCCTCGGCAGTCCTGCTACCTACCCACCCCACCTGTCACCTCGCCGTCACCCGCCTCAAGGGCGCCAGACGAAACAACAGACGTGACACCTTGGTAGAATGTTAATGCCTGAAATAGCATTTCACTAATGCTTGACCATAGACCAAAATACAGTTTGCAATTATGGTTAGGTTTGCAAATTGTGGTCCGAGCTAACTATGGCTGATATGCTAGCATAGACATAACCCTGCACCATGGCTAACAATATGAATGAAAGAGTGTGTGTGTGTGTGTGGGGGGGAAGTCTTGTTCCACTTGTAGCACGATCCTATTTCTACTCAGATGTAAGTCCTATAGAGTGCATGTGCTTATAGGATTGTAGCCTTAGTTTTCTTGGGTACTTGCCCAAATTGCCTTGGTTTAATATATTGTTTACATTAAGGTTGTAGGGATTGCCAGCAAAGCTTGAAAGTTGCTATCAAGCCTTAAAATGAAATCAATAATTCAAGGCGTTGAAACCCCTTATCAGAAATAAAATCCTGTATGGTGTCTGAGATCAATCATGGGCTCAAGCCAGAAATCAGCCATTTTGCTGATTTTTCTGTGTTTTAGTACCAGTGTGTGGAAGATGGTGAGACAATGGCTCACCAGGTGATACTGTTGGGTGTGTGTGGACGACATGACACGATTAATGACCAAAATTGTAAAATCATTATCTAGACGCATTCCAATCTGGCTTCAGGCCGGCGTTCAGGACGGAGACTGCCTTGGTCGCCTTGGTGGATGACCTTTGCCGGGGAATGGACAGGGGGAGTGCGACCCTGTTAGTCCTGCTGGACCTCTTGGCGGCTTTCGACACCATCGACCATGGTGTCCTTCTGGGTCGGCTGGCCGGGTTGGGGCTTGGAGGCACTGTTTTGAAGTGGTTCCGCTCCATCCTGGCTGACAGATCCCAGAAAGTGGTGCTGGGGGACGCTTGTTCGGCACCCTGACCTCTTAAGTTTGGGGTGCCACAAGATTCCATCTTATCCCCCATGCTATTTAACATCTACATGAAGCCACTGGGAGAAGTCATCCGGGGGTTGGGAGTAGGGTGCCATCAATATGCTGATGACACCCAACTTTATCTCTCCTTTATCTAACCCTGATTCTGAGGATGTGGTTGAGGTCCTGGATCACTGTCTGGAGGCAGTTGGGGGCTGGATGTGGGCGAACAAGCTGAAATTAAATCCGGATAAGACAGAGGTGCTCTTGGTTCGGAAATCCACAGCTCGGGTATTGGACTATCGCCCTGCTCTGAATGGGGTTGCAGTCCCTCTGAAGGAGCAGGTCTGCAGGTTGGGGGTTCTCCTGGATTCACAGATGCAACTGGATTCCCAGGTGGTGGCAGTGGCCAGGGGAGCCTTTGCTCAGCTTCGGCTGATTCGCCAGCTGCGACCGTACCTGAGCTGCGCGGACCTGGCCACAGTGACCCATGCCCTAGTGACATCTAGATTAGATTATTGCAATGCGCTCTATGTGGGGCTGCCTTTGAAGAGGGTCCGGAAATTACAACTAGTACAGAACGCGTCTGCTTGCGTGGTTGCTGGGGCACATCGGTTTGACTCTGTCAGGCCGTTGCTTTGGTGACTACGCGGGCTGCCGGTTCTGCTCTGGGCCCAATTCAAGGTGCTAGTTTTGACTTTTAAAGCTGCCTCGTGGGAGGAGGAGTGTGCTGAACTCAGCTGCGTCTCTGGTGAGAGCAGGGAAGCCTCATCAGCCAGCAGACGACAGACGGGTGGCTAAAGAAAGAAGGCTAAATCCAGAAAGAAAGATCTGTTTGAGTGTGGTTCTTGAAAGATAGAACGTTCTGTAAATTGTAAAAACCTTCAGGTTTGTGAGAAAGTCTGCCTATGTAAACCGCCTTGAGTTGTAATCATTAGAGAAATCTAGTGACCTTAAGAAAGGCGGTATATAAATACATGTATTATTATTATTATTATTATTATTATTATTATTATTATTATTATTATTATTATTATT
>JAJKFI010000055.1:3086223-3122544 GCA_029204185.1 Lerista edwardsae
TTATTATTATTATTATTATTATTATTATTATTATTATTATTATTTATGGCTCGGGTCCGGGGTATTTGAGGGACTGTCTCCTCCCATATAATCCTGTCCCTGCTCTCAGATCATCTGGGGGGGGGGGGGCTTTTGACTGTGCCGCCACCAGGAGAGGTGAGAGGGACGGCGGCCAGGAATAGGGCCATCTCGGTGGTGGCCCCCCAACTTTGGAATATCCTCCCCTTAGAATTAAGAACTGCTCCCTCTTTGGCAACATTCCGGCAGGGGCTGAAGACCATTTTATTTCAAAAAGCTTTTAATTGTTGACAGGCTGGCTGGTTTTTATACTCTTGCTTATATTTTATGATCCACGGGGCTTCTTGTTTTTAAATTCTGTTTTAAATTTTACCTGTTTTAATATTGTTTTTAAATTACTGCTTTTTAATATTATAAATTTTATTGTATTGTTTTTTGTTGTAAGCCACCTTGCGTGCCTGTGGGCAGAAAGGCGGGGTATAAATTAAATAAATAATAATAATAATAATAAATGATGGTATGTAGAAATAATACCATCATGTTGTATATCATTCGATGCGAAATTTACAGCAGAAATAAACCTTTTGAAATACCTGTATTCCATCAAATGTTATAGCCAAAAAACCAGAAAAAGAAAACGAAGCTGCCTTCTGCAACAAAAAAGTGGATTTCATTAACTCAAAACTGAAGCTGATCATTCTAAGGTGCTATTATATTATGACACAGCAGGTAACCTGTAAGGTGTTAGTATGATTCAGCTCTCATTTCTATGTATCAGAGTTAAGTACTAGAACTCTTATTTAGTTGTGCGACTGTCATCAAGTTGGCCACTCATTTTTTTGTCAGTTATTGATTTGTTGGTGATCTTTATTGTTATATTTGAAAATAAATAAACTCTAGTGATGCTATTGCATTTAGGTTGTACATATATTGCAATTTATTCTGTATAGTCTGGTATGGAAGGAGATCTATAATGGGGGTAACATGCTGACCTCACACACCGGATGATGCAAATCCTAGTGATGCCATTATTGGGCCCACTTTCTCAGGTGGATTTCTGGACACTTATCTTACAAATATAAGCAATATTCTATGATTACATTTTCTTTCCCAATAACTTTAATATTCTGGATTTATTTTTTATGATAGTGCTCAACTTTTATTACTCAATGCAGAAATTTTCTTTTAAATGTTACTACAATAAAAATATTCTACAAATTTTTTTCCAGGCTTGAGCATTTCAGTAAGAGAGAAATTGAATCATTTTTATTACATTTAAACAGTTATTGGATGAATGTCAGTTAATTTATCCATTTCTATCATTTCTAAAGACTTCATTATATAAGTGGGGCCTTTTTATCCGCAAGACTTCTGTTCCCAGAACCCTCGTGGATAAAAATATCCACAGGCAATAAAACCTGCGGATTTTGCTTCCTGAATCCAAGTGTAGCAGTGCTCCGATCAGGTATGGAAGGCTTACTGAGGCCGCACACGTCCATGCATGGCCTTGGTGGATCTCAGAATGGCCATTTAGGCCAAAAAAATGCAACTTTCTGGTTTTGCCTAAATGACCATTCTGAGGCCTGCTGAGGCTGCTTGTGTCTGCGCACAGCCTCGTGGGCCTCAGAAGGGCCTTGGAAGCTTCAGGTTGAGCCGTATTTGCTCAGTATGGGGTCTAGGGAACCTGCGGTGAGCCAAATCCATGGATATAAAATCTGTGAATAATTAGACTCAATCTGTATATTATTTTATTTGCTGCCTTACAAGTTTAGGACAGAGGCCAAAGCTGAAGTGGGAGACGTGCAGAAAATTTCAGGTTTAGTCCCTAGCATCTCTGGATAGAGGAGGAAAGACTCCTCCCTGAAAGGAGAGAGAGACTGTCAGACAGCATTAGACTTCTGATCCATAGCTTCACATGTATAGAGTTTTTCCAGTAATGGGTCTAACCAACTTTAAGGGTGCAGGAATGTGTGAAACACACCTGAGTACAAACAGCCAGAAAAATCCCTTCCTTGCCATTTCAAACTGGGATGAAACAGCAGAGGCAGAGGGAAAGCAGTATTTTGCTAAAGTATTTTGCACATGGATGTGGATGAACCTGTGGATATCATATACCTGGATTTTCAGAAGGCATTTGACACAGTCCCCCACCAAAGGCTGCTAAAGAAACTTCACAGTCAGGGAATAAGAGGGCAGGTCCTCTTATGGATTCAGAATTGGTTGAGGGCCAGAAAACAGAGAGTGGGGGTCAATGGGCAATTTTCACAATGGAGAGAGGTGAAAAGCGGAGTGCCCCAGGGATCTGTCTTGGGGGCCGTGCTTTTCAACTTGTTCATTAATGACCAGGAGACGGGGATAAGCAGCGAGGTGGCCAAGTTTCCAGATGACACAAAGCTTTTCCGGGTGGTGAAGACCAGAAGGGATTGTGAAGGGCTCCAGAAGGATCTCTCCAAGTTGGGGGAATGGGCAGCAAAATGGCAGATACGTTTCAACGTAGACAAGTGATGCACGTAGGGGCAAAAACCCAAAACTTCACCTATAGGCTTATGAGCTGTCTGTGACAGCTCAGGAGAGAGATCTTGGGGTGCTGGTGGACAATTCAATGAAGGTATCGACCCAGTGTGCGGCAGCAGTTAAGGCCAATTCCTTCTGGCCTTCTTAATTATGCTTGGGGTAATTAAAAAAGGGGTTGAGAATAAAACAGCCAATATTATCATGCCATTGTACAAATTGATGGTAAGACCACACCTGGAATATTGTGTACAGTTCTGGTCGCCACACCTCAAAAAGGACATAGTGGAGCTGGAAAAGGTGCAGAAGAGAGCGACGAAAATGATTATGGGGCTGGGGCACCTCCCTTACGAAGAAAGACTGCAGCGTTTGGGGCTCTTCAGCCTAGAAAAAAAGCGCCTGAGGGGGGACAGGATTGAGGCATACAAAATAATGCATGGAAGGGATAGAGTCGATAGAGGGATGTTCTTTTCCCCACCAGAACCAGGGGGCATCCGCTAAAACTGAGTGTTGGGAGAGTTAAAACAGATAAAAGGAAGTACTTTTTTAAGCAGCGGGTAGTTAATCTGTGGAACTCTTTGCCATAGGAGGTGTTGATGGCATCTGGTCTAGATGCCTTTAAGAGGGGATTGGATGGATTTCTGGAAGAAAAGTCCATCATGGGCTATAGGCCATGATGGATTGTGCAACCTCCTTACATTAGTAGTAGGCTACTTCAGAGTACCGGGTGCAACAGGATGCAAGCATCTTGTTGTCTCATGCCTCCCTGGGGCACCTGGTGGGCCGCTGTGAGATACAGGAAGCTGGACTAGATGGGCCTTTGACCTGATCCAGCAGTGCTCTTCTTATGTTCTTATGTTCTTCAGGATAATGTTGTATTGTTACTTTGATTCATCTGTTTGTACTGTATTTTGCCTGTGTAGAGCTAGGGTTGGACTGCATGAATATTCATAAAATTTGAAATGGCAGAGCTTCTGCTTAAGCATCTTTTGCTTAAAGTTTGTATCACTGAGATCCTAATTTCTATAGCACTTTTCATTACATAAAATGTTTTACAACGCATTTATCTTTGCAGCATTCTCTTGAAATAGGTTATGCTGACAAGCAGTGACTTGTTTAGGGCCAATGACAGAATTTAAATCTGTTTGTTTGGAAATGTAAACTCCTTTCACAGCATATCTTTAAAAGTCAGGCAAAATAAATGCAAAACCTCTTGCGCGAATAAAAATGTGTTTTAAAAGATAGTTTGTACATTACTTATCTTGTCTTTAGTACCATTTAACCAGTTTTGCAAAAGGAACATTAGTGCTGTGATCCTGCTTGAGTACATCCTGAATCCAAAATAAAATATGTGTACCTGTCTGTTTAGAGAACAATTTTCCAGGAATTCAGTTGCATAGAAGATTTGTGATTCTCATCTACATCCTTCTTGAAGTATTGCTATTAGAACTGATTTTTAGGGTGCAATCCTGACCTGGAATTGTCCTGGCTCGGGAATGTTGCAAACACACTGTAATGTGCGTTTGCAATACACTCTGAGACAGGAAGGATGGCACACATCTGTGTGCTGGCTTCCCTTACTCAGAGTGTTGCAAATGCATTTTACAATTTTGCAACTCCAGGTTAGGATTTCAATCTTAGTGATTCTTCTTATTCTTTCTCTTTGTTTTGAAATGAGCCCTGTTAGCAATGCGGACATATGTCAAGATTTGTTGAATGTGTTTAATGGTTTTGCATTTAAAGAATGCTGAAGTTGATTTGGCCTTGTGTAATACTTTAGGGACGTTGTGGCACAGTGGGTTAAACCGCTGTTGTTGGGCTTCCGACCGGAAGGTTGGGAGTTGAAGACTGCGCGACGGAGTGAGCTCCCGTTGCTTGTCCCAGCTCCTGCCAACCTAGCAGTTCGAAAGCACCTCAATGCAAGTAGATAAATAGGGACTACTTCGGTGGGAAGGGAACAGTGTTCCATGCGCTACAGCGTAGAGTCATGCCGGCCACATGACCACGCAAGCTTGTCCTCGGACAAAACGCCGGCTCTACAGGCTTAGAAACAGAGATGAGCACCACCCCCTACAGTCGGTCATGACGTAGACCATTCGGTCATGGGGAAACCTTTACCTTTTACGTTTTTAATACTTTAGGGCTGCAATCCTATATGTAGTTACCTGGGAGTAAGTTCCACTGAACCCAGTGGGACCCACTTCTGAGTAGGCATACTTGTGGTTCTTGCCCATAGTGTATACTTTAAGGACAACTATACTTGCCAATTTGTGAATTCAATCTTTCCAGTTTTTTTTTTTAAGTATCTGATACTCAGTACAAAATGGGAGAGACTGCTAGTCTCGGCAGTTGGATGCCAGATTGCTGAGTTTTCAATTTTAAATGTACTAGGCCAGAGAAATAAACATATATTTTGTATGACAGGTCACTAAATGACATGACTGAAAAGGGAATGAATGAGTTGGCAGTCTCCATTTTCATTGACCTAGAACTACCTCTGTACATATAACTCAAATATATTTAGAAGAGACAAAAGGTTGATATTGGTTAATACCCTAAAAATGTGAATTGTCATTACAACTAAATTACAGTTACTGTTTGTATTTCAACTCATGCTTCTTTGGAGCTGATTCTTCAGTTATCTGTGTTTATAATTCTTTACAAATGGATTCAGTGGTAGACAACTGATGTGAAGAATTAAGGCAAAACCCTAGGATAAATCAAATGAAATAATGCAAATGAGACTTGAGCAATTCCTGCTCTCCAGAGTCAGCAGTGTAGTTTAATCATGTCTTTGTTCTCCAGCCCACTCTCCAAAACAATGTAAGGCATTGTAACACATTTGGTTCTCTTGCTGTTGGAAAGCATTGAGTTTATATATTCTCAGTAAAATAATATCAGGGTTGCAAACTTGGCGTCAATGCTCAATAAATAGGACCTCCTATCAGCCATTCTCAAGTCTGGCAGTTAAAGCTACATGAGCTACTCCGTATATGCTTTCCAAGTTCTGCCCTTCATCACCTTCCCACTGTAGTTTCCAATTCTGAAGGGTTCTTTTCCTATATTATGCTTTTGTGATATATGTCCTTGAACTTTATTGTTATGTACAGTACTCCTTACGTAAAAGCAAGCCAAGTGATAGCCATTGCTTCTCTTCAGTTTGTTAGAATCGATTTAGGTGGGGTAATGAAATTCCTATTTCAGAGAAGGAAACCCTTTTTGTTTTGGAAGGCCATATTTTTTATTTTATTTTTACTTAGTTTTATATATAATTCATTATTATTTTCCCTAACTAGAAAAGGCATACATTTTTAACATGTTACAGTTCTTTCCCTAAGAAGCTCTCAGGCTTATGATGCGAGTCCCCCTCAGTGGTTGACTGTTCCCCAATAACTGAATTGCCACTGACAGGAAAGAATAAATAAAAGTTACTGAAAAAAATAAAATGCCTTACACTGTATTACAATGTAAGGCAGAGTTAGTATTTGTGGACAAATGGGCAAAAGGCTGCAACTGGTACTCCAAAAGCTGCATGTGGCCTCAAGACCGTGTGTTTGCCATCCCACCCTAGTCAATTGTTGTACCCCTCTTTAAAGTCTTGGTGTGGGGAGAACTGTGTGACAACTAAACTTGCGCGACAACTAAACTTGCGCAACAACTAAACTAAACTTTGTATTGAACCTGACTGAGTGCAAGAAAATGGATTGATTTTCTTAGTTTCTTAAATCTTAGTTTGGATAGAAAGTAGTATTTGCATGGGGTAGAGACAGAGTGGTTAGGAAAAAAAGCAACCACAGATGGTCACAAGAATGATAGAAGCTTATCAGCTGGATGTGGTTTAAACCAACACTCAGTGAATGCTGCTCAAGGTTGCTGGTGGTGGCAGCAGGGGTCTATTTCTTTTTCAGCTTGTATTCCTGCTGTTTTGCTAAACTGGTTTTACTGAAATGTAGCTATGTCTATGGGCCCTTAGTCTGTGGGCTCTTGGTGCTGGCAGAACAGAGGCGGGGGAGGCAGAACAAGAAGGCAACTGGATCAGGGAGAAGGCAGAACAGGTCTGTGAAGGGGGTGGGTTAAGCGACAGTGGTGGCTGCTGAATCCTAGCAACTTTCCTGAACCTGATCCCTTGGGATGGGTCCATGTGAACATGCATCAGAGATTTTGCGAGTGCAGGTCCATGTAGATCTCTCCACATTGCAGAGGTTTACAATGTTCCCTTATGGAGAGGAGACCTCTGCAACTGCTAACCTACAGGATGCAGCAAAGGCCTTTTTGTCAGTGCTGCCCCCCCTCTGTCTCTGTCTCTGTCTCTGTCTCTGTCTCTGTCTCTCTCTCTCTCTCTCTCTCTCTCTGTGTGTGTGTGTGTGTGTGTGTGTGTGTGTGTGTTTAAAGATAATAAGATTGGGCTGTAAGGGTCAAGCTGCATGTTATAAGAAGCATACTTCCATGTTTAAAATACACAACCAACAGCTGGGGGGGGGATTCTAATCAAGACCCCACAGCATGAGGAATGGAGCTTTATTTCTTTCCCCCTACTGTGTTACTGATTTGGCCAGTCTGCAGCTGCTGTTTCCCATTGGTTTGGGAACTCCCTTTTGTGTAATGGGAACTTTTCTGCCAGGGAAAAGAATAGCTGTGGAGGGCCTTGATCTGGTTTGGAATCATAGTATGGGAAAAGGGTCAATGTTTTCCTCCTGTCTATCATAGTCTTGATGTGTATCTTCCTCTGCACAGTCTGAAAAGCAAGCTTAAGAAGTGTGTGTTACCACCTTCTGTTTAGCACAGAATTTAAGATTTACTCCATGGTCACAAACTGAAAGATAGTACTCAGTCTGTATTCAATCAATGACATTTTGGTTTCTTTTGTAGCACATGTTGTGGCCAGACTGCAGTTTGCTTCTGGTGACCTTCCAAATGTGTTGTGGTGAGCCATGGGGGAGTGTAGACCATGGTTGCATCTAAAGTAATTTTCTGGAATGTGACCCTAACTATTTTGTGGCTCTTACCACTAAATACTTTCCTAGCTGCAAGAAAGAGACTGATTTTCTAGTATATTCTAGAATAATTTTGCACTATAGTTTATTCAGCTCCAAGATGGGGGTAGTTTTTTGAATTGTTTGAAAACTCTGGTGGTTGGAGACTATGATCTGTGTGTGGTCTTTCTAGCATCTGTCTGGGTGGTCCATGGAACGGCTTTTATTATGTACTGACAAGGAATTCATCAATCCCCCAAAGAGTGACACTTCTGTTTGCTATGCTCCTTTCTAGGATAGTCCTTGGGATTCTTGTTGGCTGGGGGAAGAGGGACGGGAGTTTTCCCTGTTATATTCCTCCTTGTTTGTAGGGATAGATGCCTTGGAGCACCCATTCATAACTATACTTTAAGACAAAGCAGAAATGTATAGTAGCAATAGTTACTATTGAGGGATACAGTGCATCAAATGGAATTTAGAGAAGGGCTACAGTCAGATGGTTGATCTTATGAGAAAAATAAGCACCCTATGTGCTCACGTACAAGTAAAAAAAATGCTTGAAAATTGATCTAGAAAATATGGGTTGACTTATACATGGGTCAGTATGTTTAATAAAGCTTCTAACAGCAACAGGTCGGGGGGGGGCTGGGCTAAGAAGCAGAAAACAGGAAGCTAGAAAAATAAACGGAGCAATTTTACTTTCTAGTAATTGTTCTCAGGCACTAGCAGACAGAAACCAAAAAACAGCCATTTTCCTTCTTCTCCAAACAGGCAGAGAGGTAGGTGAAGGTGCTTATGGGAATTGCAGACATTATGAGGGCTGCTGCCATGGAAGTTCTGTACTGTATTTCTCACAAAGCCTATAACTCCTATTTAAGCACCTTCTTCCTTCTTGTTTGGAGAATAGCTCCATTTCTGTGCTACCTCAGAAGAAAGTGAAATGACTCCGTTTTTTAGTTGACTGTTGCTCCCACAGAACAATTATTGGTAAGTCATTTTAAAAGAAATTCATAACACAACCCCCCTCCCCCAAGTTTTATCCTCGACTTATCACATTGGGTGCTATTAATGCCACTAGTACTTGGGTTTGGAGTCAGCCTGAACAGAAATGCCTGGGTGTGGACCCTCATGTGCTCCTCCCCAGAATGCTGGCCAATCTGAAAAGAATGTCTTTCTGTAATGGAACATCTTTGCCCCCTTCTCCCCACATCATCTGCCCTTACACCCTATGAAAGTTTGCCCTTCGCTCCTGAGAGCTGAGGAACCCCCAGGAATAGGTAGGATGGCCGTGGGGGCTGCTGAACGAGTCAGAAATGGCTTCAAACTCTCACAAGTTACCTGTATCTGGTTTGAAGTGATCCCTCTTCCCTTGCAGCCCCATCCCCCAAATTCCTTAGATACGTGATTACATTATGTGTCTGGAAACTGGCAGGATGACCCTGTAAGATGAATGGTTGTAGTAAGCTGCTGTAGGAGTAGTAGTTGCGGGCATTCCTTGCAGCAACTTCCTTCCATAGGGATGATATAGGATACAGTTGTATGTATCTTATCTACTTCATATACAATTCTAAAATCCATTCTGAAGTTCAAAACAAGAGTTATTGCACTTCACTGAAGGGTAGTAGAGTTAGGATATGTTCCATTTGATGTGCAGGATGAGGGATTTGTTTCCTAGCTACATAGCTAAATAATGCAAAGGGTCTTAATCTTATTAAAAAGAATTGCAACTGCTTTAAACCACTGGCATCTGAAGTGTGTAATTTCCATGCATCCATGGCTTACATGCCATTCAGAGTCTAAAACAAGGCTGTCCACTCTCCCCTTGTAATTTAGTACCTCTGGCAATAGCTGTTGGGGAAAATGGATCACAAAAAGGCATGACAATGGGGAATTGATTACAGAAAGCATTTTATTTTTTGTAGCAATTTGTAGTTTCACCAAAATGCTACTGTGAATCTAGAGGAGGGAAAGCATTCTTAGTTTCATTGATTCACAGAAATTTTATTTATTTAAAAGATCTGATAGTCCTTTGTTAAACACCAACAGTTAATTTTATGATATTTCCTTAGACTATATATTGCTCAGCTTTTACTGAAACAACTTTTGAGACAGAGAACAAAGCTTAAACCGGTATGGAAGGTTGTACCAAGCCCTGTCTTTTGTGTGCTGTCTCCCAGATATGCAAGAAAAGAGAGGGGAATGATTATCAGAAATTCCCACTTTCCTTCTCAGCCCTGTGCCCCACTCCCATCAAAATCTTGAGTGTTGGGGACCTGCAAATAACTGGAGACGGAAGGGGAAATCACCAGACATTGTGGACTTATCCCTTGCACATACAGGAGACAACGCCTCATGCAAAGATAGAGTTTGAATCAAGCCTACATGCTGAATCTTTAGTAAAACTGACTGAAAGGAGACAATAAGCAGAAAAATAAATTACTAAGCCAAATAGGCAGATTAACCATAAATCCTTGTGCAGTTATATAGGAAACCTTATTGCTGTGCAGCATTCAAGGTGACTTGTTGATGCTTATATAGATAAACATTTCATGATAAACATAATAAAATTTCCATAATATACATGCAGGGGTACTTAAAAGTTTTGAAAAAGAAAAAAACTTTTTTAAACACAGTGCTAAAACAGTGTTTTAAAACAAAGCAATTGGACACTTACTTTTGTTAGTTATCAAGCAAAACATTAGAGCTTTTTGGACCAATTCTGATTTTCAGGTCCTTGGAGCTAATATATACCTCTTATAGATTCAGCACACGAATATTGAACATACCTATTTTGCAAAGTAAAGTGATCCCTTTCATGGATCACTGCCTTGTCGTGGCGAAGGGGCTTGAGTAGCTCAATGAAGCTGTGAGCTATGCCATGTAGGGTCACCCAAGATGGACAGGTCATAGTAGAGAGTTCTGACTAAACGTGATCCTCTGGAGGAGGAAATGGCAACCCACTCCAGTACTCTTGCCAAGAAGACCCTATGGATTACAAAACTAAAAGGCTAAATGATATGACACTGGAAGATGAGACCCTCAGGTCGGAAGGTGTCCATTATGCTACTGGGGAAGAGCAGAACACGAGTACTAGTAGCTCCAGAAAGAGTGAAGTAGCTGGGCCAAAACCGAAAGGAAACTCAGCTGTGGATATGTCTGGAAGTGAAAGGAAAGTACAATGCTGCAAAGAACAATACTGCATAGGAACCTGGAACGTCAGATCTATGAATCAGGGTAAGCTAGATGTGGTCAAATGCAAGATGTCAAGACTGAACATCGACATCATGGGAGTTAGTGAACTAAAATGGACAGGAATGGGAGAATTTAATTCAGATGACCATTGCATCTACTATTGTGGGCAGGAACCCCTTAGAAGAAATGGAGTAGCATTCATAGTGAACAAGAGAGTGGGAACAGCAGTACTGGGGTATAATCTCAAAAATGATAGAATGATTTCAATTTGGATCCAAGGCAAACCTTTCAACATCACAGTAATCCAAGTCTACGCCCCAACCACTGATGCTGAAGAGGAAGAAGTTGACCGTTTCTATGAAGACCTAGAACAGCTTCTAGAATTAACACCCAAAAAAGATGTCCTTCTCATTATAGGGGATTAGAATGCTAAAGTTGGGCAATCAAGAGGTAATAGGAATAACAGGCAAGTTTGGTCTGGGAGTACAGAATGAAGCAGGGCAGAGACCGATAGAGTTTTGTCAGGAGAACACATTAGTCCTAGCAAACATGCTTTTCCAGCAACACAAACGGCGACTGTACGCATGGACTTCACCAGATGGTCTACACTGAAATCAGCTGAACTCTGTGCAGCCAAAGATGGAGAAGTTCTGTACAGGCAGTAAAAACAAGACCTGGAGCTGACTGTGGCTCAGATCATGAGCTTCTTATTGCAAAATTCAGGCTTCAACCTAAAAAAGTAGGGAAAAGCACTAGGCCCTCCACGTATGACCTAAATCAGATCCCATACCAATATACCGTGGAGGTGACAAATAGATTTAGGGGCTTAGATTTGGTAGACAGAGTGCCTGAATAACTTTGGATGGAGGTGTGTAACATTGTAAAGGAAGCAGCAACTAGAACAATCCCAAAGAGAAAGAAATGCGAGAAGGCAAAGTGGCTATCTGAAGAGGCTTTACAAATAGCTGAGGAAAGAAGGGAAGCCAAAAGCAAGGGAGAAAGGGAAAGATATAGCCAACTGAATGCGGATTTCCAGAGAACAGCAAGGAGAGATAGGAAGGCTTTCCTAAATGAACAATGCAAAGAAATAGAGGAAAACAACAGAATGGGAAAGACTAGAGATCTTTTCAAGAAAATTGGAGATGTCAAAGGATAATTTCATGCTAAGATAGGCACAATAAAGGACAAGAACGGCAAGGACCTAACAGAAGCAGATGAGATTAAGAAGAGGTGGCAAGAATACACAGAGGAACTCTATAAGGCCGATCTCAATGTTCCTGATAACCACAATGGTGCGGTCACTGAGCTCGAACCTGACATCCTGGAGTGTGAAGTCAAGTGGGCTTTAGAAAGCATCACTAACAACAAAGCTAGTGGAGGTGACAGCATTCCAGCTGAGTTACTCAAATCCTTAAAATATGATGCTGTCAAAGTGCTACACTCCATATGCCAGAAAATTTGGAAAACCCAGCAGTGGCCACAAGACTGGAAAAGATCAGTTTACATTCCAATCCCAAAGAAGGGCAATGCCAAAGATTGTTCAAACTACCGCACCACTGCACTCATTTCACATGCTAGCAAGGTGATGCTCAAAATCCTACAAGCTGGGCTTCAGCAGAATGTGAATCAAGAACTACCAGATGTACAAGCTGGTTTCCGAAGAGGCAGAGGAACTAGAGATCAAATTGCCAACATTCGCTGGATCATGGAGAAAGCAGGAGAGTTCCAGAAAAACATCTACCTCTGCTTCATTGACTATGCTAAAGCCTTTGATTGTGTGGATCACAACAAACTGTGGCAAGTTCTTGAAGAGATGGGAGTACCAGACCACCTTATCTGCCTACTGAGAAACCTGTATGTGGGCCAGGAAGCAACAGTTAGAACTGGACATGGAACAAATGATTGGTTTAAAATTGGGAAAGGAGTACGACAAGGCTATATACTGTCACCCTGCTTATTTAACTTATATGCAGAGTATATCATGAGAAAGGCTGGGCTGGATGATTCACAAGCTGTAATCAAGATTGCTGGGAGAAATATCAACAACCTCAGATATGCAGTCGACACCACTCTACTGGCAGAAAGTGAGGAAGACCTCAAGAACCTTTTGATGAGGGTGAAAGAGGAAAGTGCCAAAATTGGCTTGAAGCTCAACATTAAAAAAACTAAGTTCATGGCCACCACTCCCATCACTTCCTGGCAAATAGAAGGGGAAGAAATGGAAGCAGTGACAGAGTTTATTTTCCTGGCCTCCAAGATCACCGCAGATGGTGACTGCAGCCATGAAATTAAAAGACGTTTACTTCTTGGGAGGAAAGCTATGGCGAACGTAGACAACTTAATCAAAAGCCGAGACATCACCCTGCCAACAAAGGTTCGCATAGTCAAAGCGATGGAACCGTAGCGGGGAACCGTAGCAGTATATGGCTGTGAGAGCTGGACCATACGAAGGGCAGAGCGCCGAAAAATAGATGCTTTTGAATTATGGTGTTGGAGAAGACTCTTGAGAGTCCCCTGGACTGCAAGGAGATCCAATCGGTCAGTCCTACAGGAAGTCAAGCCTGATTGCTCCCTGGAAGGACAAATCCTGAAGCTGAAGCTCAAGTACTTTGGCTACCTCATGAGAAGAGAGGACTCTTTAGAAAAGACCCTCATGCTGGGAAAGATTGAATGCAAAAGGAGAAGGGGGCGGCAGAGGATGAGATGGTTAGACAGTGTTACCGAAGCAGTGAACATGACATTGGGCGAACTCAGGAAGCTAGTGGAGGACAGGGAGGCCTGGCGTGCTGTGGTCCATGGGGTCGTGAAGAGTCGGACACGACTTAGCGACTGAACAACAACAACTTTGCAAAACCATGATGATTGCTTGGAAACATTCATGCAGCTGCAGAATTTTAAAAAATGGGGTGGGTGGGTGAGGAGAAGAGAGATCATTGTTCGAGAAATATGTTCTGCATTACCTTTCTCCTGAGAGAAGCCCCATTTTGACATTCTGGTAAGGTGCCCTGAATCTAGTTTTAAAGTTAGGTTCAGTATGTTCATTAAGCCCATTGTGTATCATAAAGCTTGATTTATCTAAACCCACTACTCAGAATTAGAGTGGGAGAGAGAAACTGAGGTACCGCTTACAATAATGCAGCAAAATTGATGGCATTTTTCAAGGCTATAGTGAGTGTATTGGTTCTAAACACAGATCACAAATAATAACCCTTTGTATGTTCATATTATGGTGATTTAATATTTGCTAACAAAATGAAGAATACAGCAGTTAAGCATATTCATATAATACTTCTGGAGTGCTAGGTTCTTTGTTCCCTTCTGACTTCACAATGATCCTGTTTGCTTAGTTCATTCTTTACATTAGAATTGTGGTGTTTACACTTACATTCATGAGACTGATAAAATGTAGACTTCTGGACATTCATGACCAGAACTTACTAAACGCCGCAAATAATTATTGCTCTCCACCTTTCCACCAAATTCCAGTTATAGCTGGGCAGATGCTGCCTTTTCTCTTTGCACTGGACAGCCCCAGTGCCAGAAGAGCTTTGTCTCTGGCACGTTGCAATGTAATTCCGTCAGCTGTGCTATGGGGCAGATTTAATGGTACCCCCTTTACAGAAAGACTCTGCTCCTGTGACTTTGGTGCAGTTGAGACACTTGAGCACCTACTATTTCACTGCCCTAACCATATTGGAGGTAGGAAAAAATTCTTAAAACCTCTTATGCAGATGTGTAGCGCGAATGTTGACTCTGAAATCTTGAAATTTCTCTTTGATATGAAAGACCCTACTCATATTAATAAGTTGGCTTTGTTTCTTGCTTCGGTAGTTAAAAACAATCTGGCTCGTGCTCAAAGTGTGGAGATGATTAATTAATGGTTTTTTCTTATTTTAATGGTTCATGAGAGTAAGAATTTTTAGAGCTGATTGTGATAGTTTCATTATTGATTATTGTGTTATTTCTTATATGCCAATAAAGGTTTTTGTATTGTATTGTATTGTACATTCATGATTGTTCAATGTTTGCCCAGTATAGTCATGGTTTTGGTATCACACAAGTCAAAATAATGTTATGTGATCAAAAACAGGTCTGTATAATAATACCTCCTATAAAGCTGTTTCTTATAACACTTTTCATTCCAACACACTTTTCCTGGGTATTTTTACAGTGTCATGAAAATGAGAGAGGTTAAAATCCATAGAACTATTCAAAGCCTTGCTGCAGAGCAGCTGTTTTGTACTTTCAGCCAATGGGAGCTGCATATTCCAGCTACAACATTCTGTGGCAATGAGAGCAGTGTTTTCTGACGAGCCTGGAGCCGGTTGTTTGTGGCCATACTTTAGGAGAAGAAACAGTGGGAAAGGCAGGCTATCTATCCTAGATACCTTTTTCAAGAAGGATGAGTCACAACTGATTCATCCTCCTGAAAGTAGCTTCTCCAACTATCTCCTACTGCTGTCATATAGGAGGAGCAGTGGCAGCAGTGGTCAGTTATGCAGCAGGTTTCTGGCAATACTCACCAGTGTATTACAGAACTGTGAGCTACATTAGAACAGTGTTATAATTACCTCCTATAGCACTGATTCACATAGCAACTTACTTTCCAAGAATGCATCCACAGCATTATGAGGTGTTAATGAATGATAGGAGTAACAGAAGTTGTTAAAAATGGTTAACTTGAATTGGCAGCCCACATTTTATTTGCATGAATGCAGGGTTTTTCAGGGCTGTTTTTATATGCCTTGCTCATTGTCATTTGTAACTTTTGAGTCTCCTTGAATTCTGAGCTATGTACAACTTCCCTCTTATTAACAGAAATGACCGTGTTGTTTACAATTAGGGAGGGCGGGGGGGAGGGAGGAAAGAAGATAAAAAAAGCAGAAATTCCTTCATGACCCAGAGGTTGATTATTTATTTACTTGCTACTTTTTTTACTCCACTTTTCTTCCCATATGGGAATCCAAACTGGCTTACAAAAGCTCATGAAAAACAGAAAGTAAACTCATAAAACACAAAACAGACAATACCCTAAAAAAACCCTCAAAGCATTTAAAACAATTACAGTAAAGTAAGAGCAGAGCAAGAGTAAACACCTTAATAGAAAGGCACAACCTGTGAAGTCCAGATACTCTTCTTATTAAAAAGGCAAGAACTCAGAAGGTTTGTCTGAAAACCCCACCTCTAAGGAGGGAGAGGGAGTTCCACAGGGTTAGTGCCACTACTATGAAGGCCATGTTCCTTGCCACTGTCCTTCCCATCTCCATAAGTGATGGCATTTGTAAAAGGGCCTTTTCCATTTACCTGAAGGGATTGTGCAGAAGGTGTACTCTCAAGTACCCTCCCCCCAAGCTATATAGGGTTTTAAAGGGTAAAGCCTTGAATTGGGCCTGGAAACCCAATTCAATTGGCAGTTAGTGCAGTTATTGGAATTAAATAGCAGCCTGACAAGTTGAACCACTCCAGTGAACACGTTTCTGAACCAATTTCAAGGGCACCCCACATAGAGCATACAGTATTATAATAATCTAACCTTAATGTCACAGTGACATGGATTATACTGTAGTTTTCCTTATTTGCAGCATGTCAGCCTCTGTATAACCTTGTAGTTAAAATTCTTGATTCCCCCCCCTCATTTTTACTAATTTTGTAACCTGTTTTGGACTTTTCTAGTGCATGAAAGGTTTTTATGGTTCCTCAGCATTCTGAAGAAGCTGCTGAATCATCCAGCTGCAGTAGCTGTTATCTCTTGTTTGGGCAACATCTTCTCTAGCTGACTGGTAAGCAGAGGACCTGATTTGGAGGCAGTTCATTGGACAGTGGCATCCACCTGATTTCAACGAGTGGGTAATTTAGGGGATGATGGAAAATTCTCCCTTCCCACTACTCTAGTGTTCACTCCCACAGGTTAAACTTGGCTTATAGCCTTGCTTGTAAAAAGCAAGGAGAAATCCTTTGTACATTTGTCCATGTCTGATGTTGGAAACACTGGATGTTTCTTGGGCTCATCTGCTCTGCTCACCATGCTTCAAATATGAGTGCAAGGACTGGGATACTGGAATAGCAGGGTAGGAAAGTACTAGGTTAGCTGCGTCAGGGTTTTTGTTTAACTTGCTGATATCATTTTTTTCCTTGCCAGCCTCCCCCAACCCTTTCTTCTTCTTCCGCTAGTTTCGCTTCTTTTGCTTTTTTCGATCAATGTCTGCTTTATATGCCTTGCATTTTTCACTAAATTGGTTTGTGGTTTTTTTCCAGCTTTTTAATACACATTTTCTTTACTATTACCTGTCTGGTCTTAGTTCATTCAGAAGAGAGTGGGTTGCCACACCTCTCAAACCTTCATATTCTGTTACTGTTTGTCTTAAGGAGACAACCATGCAGACATGTCACGTAGCGGGGGTACGCGAGTATCCGTTCCTAGGATTAGGGCTGGCCCTGCCCATTTGCCCGCCCACTTGTCGACTCCGTCGGCACTCCGCTTCGCCCCCTGCAACGTTTGAATTGCCTGCACGTTCTCAGAGCCAGGCAGGCAGGCAGCGGAGCGAGGGAGAGCGACGGCGGCGGCAGCAGCGTGAGCAGGTAGGCTGCCTGGGGCTCCCTCCCGAGGAGGCGCGGCAGTTCTGGGGGGGAATCGGTAGCCCGCGTGGCGGCCCCGGGGAAGGCCCAGGACTCCCGGCTTCCTGGGGGTGGTTCCTGGGTTCCGGCTATGACCTCACTTCCGGTGGGCGGGTCCCGACACAAGTGCCAATCAAAAGTGAGTACCTGTTGCTAAATCATTTAGATGCCATTACTGCAACCATCCCCTAAATTTTGGGGCTCTCTGTTCACCTGGGAGGGGAGGCTTCCCCAGAGTAACCTCCTTCTGTCTGTTTTTTTCTATCTTGGCCAACAGAATGAATCTTTTCTAGATTTGATCCCAGTTTATCCAGCAAGAAGAGTGAAACCGAACAAGGTTTCCTTTGCTTGTTAGCTGCTGAACTTTTTTGCCTTCCACCTTTGCTTACAAGCCCCCTGTTGGTTTAAAATAATCTTAGGTTCATCTGAATTCAGTAACCATTTGGATGATTGCTCAGTTGTTGAGTGGAAGTCATGCTGTTTAAACTATTCATTCTGCAGGTTGTTTGCCACTTTGGGGAAGCTAAACTGGATTAGGGTTAGGTAGAATATGATAAGCAAGGACCGTGAGCATGAACATCATGTGAAATGGTCTTATCTCAGCACCACCAGTGTTCGTTGGACTGAAAATTGCTGTGCAATAGTAGTAATCCTGTTGATGTAATTAAGCTCAGTATCCTTATACTGTTCTTCCGGAATTGTACTGTATTTCATGTTCTTGTACTACAGTGGTATAAATATGTCTTTGTTTATGCTTTGCATTTAAATTGGAAATGCTGAGGGATCATTCGGAAAATAGTATTGTAACTAAATTTGCATTTACTGTGTGTAGTTGTCTTTGTCACAGTGTGCAGTGATGTAAATAAATTTTAAATATTTTGAGGGAAGGTAATTTGGATAAACCAGAGAATAAAATAATTATTGTGGTATAATGTTTTTATTGCCTCATGCATTGAAAGGAAAATTGAATTTCTTCTTTTTATTTAGTTTTAGCTCAGCTACACTCCTGCAATGTTTCGTTGTACACATTTTCCTTAGCTACATGCTCTCTCTCTCTCTCTCTCTCTCTCTCTCTCTCTCTGTGTGTGTGTGTGTGTGTGTGTGTGTGTGTGTGTGTGTAGTTTGTATAGCTTGTGTATATAATTTGAGTTCTGATCTATTCCTATTTTTTCATTGTTTCTTTCCTTTACCATCCTTATATAGATTGCCAAGATTTTTTTTCTTATGTTGTTTTGTTTTATTAGTTTACTAGAGAGGACTACAGCACATGGTGAAGCAAGTTGGAATATTTCATATTTACTACAGCTGGTGCCTGTTCATCTACTAGTCTTTGCAGCTAACAACCTAATTTCTGTACCAGGAGTCTAGCTTGCTAACAGAGGGTAAAATTTGCCAATGTAACTGTTAAATGTGGTTATTATACCAAATACAACAAAACCCACGCTTGATTGAAAAGAGAATGTGATTAAGTTACAAATAAAAGTTAGCTTAATATTTTAGATTATGGGAGTTCATTGAGATAATAACACAAGTTCCTTATTTTTGGACCTTCACATTTATATTCTCTGATAAATGTGGTTTTGATTTTAAAAACCAGGAAAGTAGTAAATATTGCCTTGTAGAAACAAAGTATAATATTTTTATAAAGTGAAAAATAACTCTTCCTGTATGTTGGATAAGCTTAATCCTAAAGCTTGAAGTGATGCTCGCATGTACAGAAAACTAACCGGTATGTATAGGCTTTGTTTAAATCAAGACTTTTCACTATGAAGGCCACACTGTATATTTTACAGATTTTCGCGGGCTGAAAAGAATCAGTTTTCTGTATGAATGGATGAAATTTAAATGAATAAATTTTACTTCAATATTTTTTGTAATCAGCATGATACAATTCAGAACAAGAGAGAAATGTCACATTTACATAGAAATAATGCTGTACTTAAACTGATAAATGACATACAATGAGTAAAAATGACAAATATTTTTAGTGGCTGCAGGGTAGATGTGGCCCCGGGGCAGTAGTTTTGAGACTCCTGGTTTAGATGCAAGGGGGGAAACTTTTCAAGTTAATAGAAAATGGCAGTGCAAGGCATTATATTTTTCAGGGGTGTAACAAGACACTGACAGTTGAGGAACAAGAATACCAAACCAGTAAAAACTATACCACGTACCCCAGCACCACTGGTTCAGTATCCATAGTTTGTTATTCATGGGTACCATGGATACTGGGACACTTATTAAAAAGATAGTGGAATATTAAACAAATCTCCTTTTTTAGGCTTGTTGCAGCAAAACCACTGATGTTTCCTTATCTTTAAAAAGGCATCCCCAGTATCCACAGGTTCAGGTATGGGGGGGGGGAATGGAACCCCAGTGGGTACTGGGGCGTGCCTATATATCCTTCTGAGGTAGCTGTGAAAAATATAAACTATACCTTAAAGATGTAGGTATTCTAGTTCTCAGAAAGGAGAGCTCGATGCTTATCAGTGAGTACAACACCATTGCATACTACTTGGAGAATTGAGAAAATTAAATGCATTTTAAGTATTATTTGATCCTATTTTTTTCCTAAGAAACCCATGAATTTGTGTTAAATTTATCTTGACTTATGAAAAGAGATGTAATGACTTCTCCTAACGAGATAAAGGAGAAGGCAGCACTTAATTTCCTAGGTGATACACAAAATAAAATGATTTGCATGCCTTCAAAAGATTATGCATAACCTTGTTAAATGTAGCACAATACAAATGAGCTACCCAGATAGGATGTATTTTTGTAATTCAAGGCTGATGTCTGCAGAATTCCAATAAAAGGTGAATCAGAGGTGCTTGTTCCCTCCAGAAGCAAAAATTATTATTTTTGATAATAGTTGGCAAGATTATGTATATCCAGGTATGCATTGATAATCTTAGTGTGTGAATATGTGTATGGTAACACTCAGTGGTGGGATTCAAATGAATTAACAACCGGTTCTATGACGTCATAGCCGGAGCAAAAAAAAAACCCCAAAGCCAGCTGAGGTAAGCGAGTGGGCGGGGCCTGGCCATTTAACAACCAGTTCTATAGAACCTGGGCGAACCCAGTGGTGTCATCTACTCTCTTGCAGACGGAACGCTGGGCGGGACTTAGAGTGATCGACAGCCCGTCGACTCACTTCTGCTTTCTTCGCGCTCCCCGCACGGCTTTCCCTCGCCTTGGAGGGGGCGCCTGCTCGCCCAGGCACCCGGCGCGCCCCCCACCCATCCCCCCTGGCAAGCAGGCGCTCCCTCCGAGGCGAGGGAAAGCCGTGCGGGGAGCGCGAAAGTGAGTCGACGGGCTGTCGATCACTCTAAGTCCCGCCCAGCATTCCGTCTGCAAGAGAGTAGATGACACCACTGGGCAAACCCCCTGAATCCCACCACTGGTAACACTGTATTTTGGTGGGAGATGCTTCTTGGCCAACATCTAAATCTAATTTTGCGCCATACATATATATATATATATTTCTCTCCCTGTTCTTTCTTTCATGATTACCTTGGAACGTGTACTATATTAAGTTACTTTAAGTAGAGGTGTTCTAAATAATTGAAGAATTCCTACTTTTAAAGTGTTCTACATGCAAATAAACTCTCTGTGGTGGTTCCAGAGGATGACTTTGCAATTAGACTAATCTTGTAATGAGTGATTAGGTGAGTGACAGCACACTGCTTGCTAACAGTGTATATTGACTGGTAGAGGACAGTAATGAAGCGTGTAAAGCTTTATGCCCTGTGCTCTCTGGTAAAATTTTCAGTCACTGGCACATCATGGCTGAAACACTTTATTGAGTATGACTGCCAAATATTACACAGGTGCCAGATTAATTTTGATGTGTCGCACTTAGAGCAATGGCTTTGGATAGTTACTTGGCAGTATTTGCTGTAAAATCAACAGTAGGATTTTTTAAGCATTTGGACTAAAATAGTTATGCTACTGTAAAGAATCTTCTGAAATGCTTTAAAATACGTGTAACGACAAATTAATGCTTGTGAATTGTAATATTTCTGCTATAAAACTAATCTGCACAGTCTGTTTAGAGAACATTTCTTATGTGAAGGTGCAAGAGCCTGCACATTGCTTACTAACATTTCTTGGTATCCCCATACAAGATAGAGTAACCCATGTTATGAAAAGAAACACTCGAGGATTATATGACGATAGGAATCAGCTTTCATACTTGTTTGTTATTTGTGGTATCTGCCCCTACTGTGTCGCATTTATTTCAAGATAGGTTGAAATAACTGGTTAACATAAATAGGAATAGAACTGATATCAGATCTGTATAGCCATATAGTATTAAAATATTCCAATCATGCTATTCACTTTTCCTGGGAATAATCAAGTATGAAAAGGTCCTGTGGGAGATAAAGTGGGGTATAAATTTGTAAATAAGTAAAAGGTAGGAAGGCTTCTGTGGATGCCATATCCTTGGGTATGGATTTTGGGAGGCCAGGAAATCTTAATCTTAAAACAAGGAATCTTAATTTAAATATTGTTTAAGAAAATGCAGACAGAGAGGCATAGAAGTAAATACATCCTAAAATAGCAGGCTTAATGTTGATCACCTTTCACATATCAACACTAAACACATTTATGGGAAAAAATACTTTTCCAACATTAGGATCGTGACATTACAAATTTAAAGCCATTTGAAAACATTTTGGTACAAATTGAAGAAAAGTTCCCAAGTTGAATCATTGTGTAGTTGTCTGCTTGGATTAAATGTCAACCATTAGGTCTATCAGCAAAGTTTGAATATATATGGAGCTCTTGTAGTATGTTCCTATTATATGTTATCACTTTTACCCTGTTTCTCAAGTCTTTCTGGGCCCTCAGTTCTGTTGATTTTGTTTCCGTCTACTGTGTACTGCAGGGGTGTCAAATATAAGACCACAGGCCAGGTACATCTCCCGCATGATAATGGGGCACTTCCAGCACTTTCAAACAGCACTCCTTCTGCCAAGGCTCTGGGAGGGAGAGAGGGAAGGAAGCCTCAGAAGGTGAGGAACAGTATAGGGCAGTGGTTCTCAAACTTTTTAGCACCGGGACTTACCTTTTAGAATGACCATCTGTTTGGGACCCACCAGAAGTGATGTCATGGCCAAAAGTGCTATCAATGTTGATGCCAGAACCTGCTGCTTTCCTGAGAATGCAGTAATGTTGGGTAATTTTCAGCCATTTTCCAATAGCAAAGTGAATCAGAAAGAAAAAAGCCTATTTACAACCTCGACAAAAGTAAAAAAAAAAAAAAGCGCTCCCCCTTTCTAGCATACCATCTTCCCATATTTTCAATATGGCTGCTCTAGGTGCTTTGCAACCCCCCTGAAATTGTCTCGCAACCACTAGTGGGTCCCAACCCAGTTTGGGAACCACTGGTATAGGGCAAGGGGTGGACCAAGAGAGAGAGATGCTGCCAATGTGCTAAGAGAGCTTGGGCCACCTTTTCAGCAGTCTTGCTTCTGCAGAAGCATCATTTCAAAGAGCTCCTGTCTGCTTCTGTACTTCGAAGCGACGCCTTGGCAGAAATGGTGCTGCTGAAAAAGTGGCCTATGTGATTTGGGCTCTCCCTTATCGTGAAAATATAACTAGGATTTGCATATTTTCTCTTGTCAGCTAATGAATTCCTATGTGAGAACAAAATACTTATTTCTGGGCATCATCTGCTCAGTGACATTTGACCCACTGTATGAAAGGAGTTTGACACTCCTGCTCCAATGCTCCCTCTCTTTTCTCTCTGAATCCTCATTCCTCTTAATATTTATCTTTTCCTGCCTATAGGGCTTCCTGTGTGTCCTCTTCTTGCCGTTGTCTTTCTCTGCACTCCACTATTTTGCCTCCTTTCTTTCCCTATTTTTCTCCATCTCCATCTCCATTTTTCTCCATTTATCTCCATTTCCTGAAGAGAACAGCAGCATAACAATAACAATGACAATGCCATTTCGCAAATAAGGTCTCACTGAAAATGCAAGAAACATCAGATTCATGACAAGAGCAACAAAATAAACTGCCTTTCCTCACTCCAAATGTGGGTTGCAGTTGCTTCTGGTCTAGATTATTTCTCTCCCAAAAGCATGCTTGAGATTTTTTTTTTCCCCCAGGGCTATACATACTCACTTGGTCTTCACCATCCCACATCCCCAAAATGTAAAAAATGCTTTTCTGTTGGTATTTGCAGTGGATGTGGATGGGCATGTGGCATATCAAATTCACTGTCCAATATGGATCTGAAACAGCCATAAATGCCTAGAGTACAAGTGGCCTATGAGGTCTGGTTTTCAGGATGGAGCTTGAAGTGCTACAAAGCCTTGCAAAACTGGTTTGTCCAGAGACTATGTCAAGACAGAACATGAATCACTTGTACAGTAGGGAACAATCACTTTTGTGATACCACCTCCAAATGTATAAGAAGCTATTTCCGTACATAGCTATAGTGTCTGGGCAGGGGATATGAGTTCCCTCTCTGCTTTTTGTTGAATACCTGCTCTTCCATTGGACAGCTGTGGCAGCATTTGGTGGCTGCTTTTGAGATCTCTTGCTTAATATTTCTAGTGGCATGTGTTTGCTTTTGTTACAATAGATAAACTCCAGAAAAGCAATAGAATGTTTACAAAATGAAAAGCTTTTATCCTGTTGCCTGCAGTTCATAGAGGCTTTGGGGAAATGAATGCATGCAACTATGAAGCAAGCTTACTGTGAACAGCCTGATTCAAGCTTTTTCATTCCCATTCCCTGCCTCCTGTCTGCTTCCTTGCTGTTTCCTGAAAATAGAGCAGTTCTATTTCCCAGATGACCACTGGAATAAAAAAATCCAAAGGCAGCGCACAAACTGTTCTTTTGAACAAATTGTGTTGTCATTTTTTTTTGTTAACTGGTGTCAGTAGTACAAAAAAGACACAGCTCATTAATGCAGAATTTCTTGTATGTAATGCATAATGTGCTGAGCTTTGCTAATTTATTAGACGTATAAAGTGCTTCAGACACTAGGCACTATACCATAATTATGTTAAAAAGAGCAATTTGGGAGGGGCTGTAGCTTGGTGGTGTGGCATCTGCTTTGCATGCAGAAAGTCCAAGGTTCAATTCTTGGCATCTCCAGGTAGGGCAGAGAAAAATGACTTTCTGAAACCCTGCAGAGCTACTGCCAGTCTGTGTTGGCAGTACTGAGCTAGATGGACCAATTGTTGGATTCTGTATAAGGCAGATGCCTACAAATCTTACTAGGATAAGATAATTAGAAGATTCTTTTTATCCTGGACAATGATGACAAAAAATAATCCTTTAATATGAATTGTATTACTTTCTGTAATAAATTAATGCCAAGATCCTAATATAAGCTTTTTAGAATGATTGCTTAGACTGGAAAAAAGGAAATTTGTGTCAACAGTAAATATGATCAGAGTCTGGGGCTGCCCTTTCCTATCACAAAGGGAAATAAAGGGAGGTAAAGATGATTTTCAAAGGGCTCGATGTGTTAAATGAAGGAACGTAAAGGTATGTTCACAGCATATCCTTGTATTTATACAACCGGATACAAACAAAGGTATGTACAAGTGCTTTCATCCTGCTTGCTTTTCCTGAAAGCAAATACCAAGAATAAAATAGGGGCCAGAAATGGAGTAACATTTAAAACTGCCCATGGTTTTCCTGTGTATGTGTCTGGATAAACTAGCTCCCCCCCCCACCCCCCAAAAAAAAGCTTTGGTGGAAACCACTCCATATGAATAGTTCGTAATACAGGTGAGTCCTTTTTATCCATGATTCAGAACCCACATATTTAACATGTCACAGGTTCTAACACCATGGTGGATGACCCACCTGACCTCCCAGATGCAACTGTTTCAGTTGCATCCAGCGGAGGTGGTCTGAGGCCCCAGTAGGCTGTGTGTGGTCTCTCCAGGCTTCAGAATGCCTCCTGGAGATGACGGAAAGGTACCTCGGGTTTTTGGAAGAACCCAAAGTACCTTTCCAACACCTCCAGGTGCAGCTGGAAGGCCTAGATCTTCAGATTTGGGTTTTTGGCATCTGCTGGGGTTCATGAAACTGAACTCACATGGATGCTGAGGTGAAACTGTAGTTCCCTTATAAGTGTATAAGAAAAATGTAGTTTGAAAACTATTTGTCATTTTATTTTAGAATGGGCCGATTCCCCAAGATCAACACCATGAGTGCTTGTTTGCAGGACTGTAGTGTAGTTCTCAACTGACGGTATAAACCCTTTTGTTCTTGGAAGAGCAGGCATTGAATAAGTAGCATGTAGGTATATTACATATATGTAACATTTTGTAGCGACTTGTGGGTACCTTTTTTGTCATCCATCATGAACAGTAGCAGTGGGACACAGACACACTCTAATGGCAGAGATTGTTTCTTGGTAACACGGCACATGCACCAAATTACTATTTCCTGTGCAACTCAAATTACATTGTGGACATCATCTATTAAAATTGGCATTTTTATGGGTTCTACTAAAATCCTATCAGACACAGTAACATACCGTAGTTGTCTTTATTGTTGCAATTTGCTAATAAGTTCACAACTCGACACCAAAGTAGAAAGTAGTTAAATTGTTAGACTTATCAACTTGAAAGATGCATTGTCTCAGCTGCCAAGACTGATTCCCTTCTGGTTTTTATTCAGTGAACAAAATATTAAGCTATGTCGTTAATTAGGAATCATTAGCAGTCTGAACAAGCAGATGTGATTTTAGCTATTAGTTCTCAAATCACCTCCTTTTAATCAGCTTGAACACTGATGTTCAGGTTAGTCTAAGAGGACTCTTGCAGACCTTAAATTGTATTACTACCTGAAATGTTATCTAGTTTTGATGTAAATTTAGACGAACCCTCTGAATGGCTTGCACTCCTATGTTTCTGTGGCATCTGTTTATGAACAACATTTTTGAGTAGCTTAGTGGCTCATCTGTTACAGAATCCTGTCTCTAATGTGGCCTGTACAGTATGCTATGAAGCATGTGTGCACACCTGATCCTAGTGTAGCAATCACTAGTGTAGTTTTGTGTGTTGGTAGATTCTAGACTAGAGCATGGGGACAAACATTTACCACTGATATATAGGAATGTTGGGGATTTTGAGATGACTACAAGTTGGCTTTTGAACAGTATACTGAGGACCAGATCTTCCTTTTACCAGATGAAGTCCTTTATTTTCTCTGTAGGAACATTCTTTGAAATGGAAGTGACAATTTGAAAGAAATGCTGTTAGTGTTTTTACCTCCACACTCTTACTACTACCTCATGTTTAATCCACATTCATCAGTCAAGAGCTGAGTTCATCAGTCCTTTTGGCATGTCATTCCTCTCCATTAAGTGGGTTAACTTTGTGTCTTGCTTCAGTATCTGCTTTTCGCTTCATGAATGTGGAGTCGGAGAAAATGACAGTGCCAGAATAGTGATTTTTTTTTTTTAGAAGTCTATTACTAATTTCTTACCCTTTGTTTTAGTGCTGTTGAGCAAGTGAGGTATTACATGGTGCTAAGACTGTTTCACAAAAATGATTACGGGGCTGGGCGCCTCCCTTATGAAGAAAGACTGCAGTGTTTGGGGCTCTTCAGGAAAAAAGGCGCCTGAGGGGGGACATGACTGAGACATACGAAATTTATTTATTTATTTATTTATTTATTTATTATTGGATTTTTACCCCGCCTTATTGTGCCCGAAGGCACCCAAGGCGGCATTACAATATATATATAAAAACAGTATAACAATTCACATTAAAAACAATTAAAAGCAGTATTAAACAATATAATCAAAAAATTAAGAACACAATTAAAAACAAATTTAAAAACAGTTATGCACAGAAAGGATAGAGTCGATAAAGGGATGTTCTTTTCCCTCTCTCAAAACACCAGAACCAGGGGGCATCTGCTAAAACTGAGGGTTGGGAGAGTTAAAACAGATAAAAGGAAATACTTTTTTACCCAGCGGGTAGTTAATCTGTGGAACTCCTTGCCACAGGAGGTGGTGATGGCATCTGGCCTAGATGCCTTTAAAAGGGGACTGGACAGATTTCTGCAGGAAAAGTCCATCGTGGGCTATAGGCCATGATGGGTTGGGCAACCTCCTTACGTTAACAGTAGGCTACTTCAGAATGCCAGGTGCAAGGGAGCGGCAACAGGATGCAAGCATCTTGTTATCTACAGAACTCCCTTAGGCACCTGGTGGGCCACTGTGAGATACAGGAAGCCAGACTAGATGGGCCTTTGGCTTGATCCAGTGGGGCTCCTTATGTTCTTATGTTCAAGTCCCAGGAGAGTTGCCATATTTGTCTGTAGCAGCCAGATGAACAAGGAGTCCTGTGGCACCTTACAAACTAACACATTTATTTCAGCATGGAAAGTTTTGCTGAAAGACATTTGTAGGACTTTAAAGCATCACAGGTCTCTTTGTGGTCTTCAGAACTTCAGTTTTACTTTAATATATTGATTTGTAGCCTATGTGACTATATATTGATATTTGAATAAGATAAAACTGTCCAGTTGTTACATAAGAATAGCAGTGCATTGCACCCAGAATAATGCTTAAATACAAGCTTCCTCCAAATACGGAAGGAAAGTTCTGCTAGAGTGAAGTTTCCCAAACTTTTTTTTACTGTGACCCTAAATACAGTTTTTCTCTAAGTTCAGCAACCCACAATTATGGTACATTCTCAGTATCTTGCGCTAGATTCAGTGTCACCCCTTCCCACGTTTCTTTGGGAAGAAACCGCAAGATGTCATTTCTGTATCACTGCTACCCTTACAACTTGCTTCGGTGGTGTCTTTATCTCACATTCTCTCACTGTGCAAACCACGCAAAACCTTAGACCCTTTATTTAGACCCAGTCTTAAAAAGCAAGTTAGAACTTACGGACCCTGCAAAATTAATCTTCCTTCTTAGTGAATGTCTCTCTGAGGTTATTGGAAGAATTGCAAAATTTCTGCTGCTAGTGAAGCAGAAATTCCTGGCTAGATGATTGTAAGGGCGTCTGGCTAGATCCTAGCTAGATTGTAAAGACAATGATTGTAAATGCTTATTATTATGGTTAGCTCCTCTTCTGTGGGAGCATTTTGTATGTTTCTATGCCAGTAAAGGTTATCTATCTGGTACATGTTGATGATAATAAAAATGCTCTGCCGTACCCATGGGCCAACGTATGCTGCTTGCGTTGGCCCAACGTGGTTGAAAACATGCTATAAGGCATGTCTGCACTGAGAAATTGGGTGCTGGGCTGATGCAGGCAGCGTCACAATGATGGTACTTCTAGCCATGACATTGCTTCTGGTGGGTCCCGGGCAGATTATTATTCTAAAAAGTGGGTCCCAGTTTTAAAAAGTTCAAGAACCACTGTTCTAGCCTATAGCAAGAAAGTTGGCGTTCTTAGCTAGTCTATCTTTTATTCTTTTATTGCCACCATGCCGTGTGTTTTATCTTTGTTACAACTATAGCTTTCGTCATTGGACATTTTTGTTTAGTGATGGCCTTGACTATCTTGTAGAATGCAGACAAAGATTTTAACCCAAGAAATAGACCTTGAGCATGTTTTTGTTTGGGAGGTTTTTACCATGTCATGTAACAAATAACATTATGAGCCTTTAAGCAAAACAAATTGGTTATCATGAAAAACGGCTTTCAGAACTATGTAGTTAAACTTGCTTTTTATAGCTTGAGTACCGTATTTTATTGGCACGAATCCGTCAGTGTTGGTCCTCATGAGAAGGTTTTCATTTCACAGTGTCAGCAGCACCACTATCTTTTTGTGAGTGTGCATCTATGTATCTATTTATCTTGATTCAGGCAGTGTGTTACTATGACTGTCGCAATTTCAATTATTTAGCTGAATAAGACCATTATCTTTAATTAAAAACCCTCAAAATATAACTTGTATCTTCCGTTCAGCAATTGATTAATTGGTTAAATATAAAACAGTAGCTTTACTAAAAAAAATCTTTAATTGTTTTTAGAGTCCAGGCTTCTGTACACAATTCATTATTCAATATGTCAACAAATCCAATTCTGAATTACATTATGCCCTGCTGTTTCTGTTACTTTGTTCTGGTCTTTAGAAGGGCTCATACAAGACCTGGTGTAGCATGATTTATAAAATGAGTCTTTGGGCACAATCCTATGGTGGGTTTGTGCCAGCAGAGTACATGCTTTACTGTGACACTGTCGCAAATGGGCTATAAAGCACGCTGTGACAGCACACCATCCAGGCCTGCCAGTGGGAAGGCCGAAGCCTTCCAGCATGCACAGGCAGAACAAGCGGTGCCTGCAGGAGAAGGTAAGATTTGTGCTAAGCAGGGGGGGGGCGGGCGGAAGGAGATGGGGTGGGCATGGAGGTCGCAGAACAGGGCAAGGCTGGCAACGAGGTAAGGGCAGGTAGATTGGGACAGGGGTGGAGGTGGAATCAATGGCACCGGCATGTACTGTATCCTATCCTCCTTCCTGGGCCTGATCTGCCAATATTCCAAAATCAATTTGGACTTGCACCAGCAATATCACTGGCAAAGGTTTGAGTTGACCCATTGCGCAGACTGGGGCTTACTCTAAGGAGACTTTTTGCCTCCTAAATTCCCCTGCGGATGCAACACAAGCTGTGCCAGTGCCACTGCATCAACATGAGAGAACTTAGCTATGATTGGGCTGCCCATTAGACAATTAAATGGGTAAGAGACGAAAAGAGTGAAGGAGGGGATGGAAAAACGTCAAAAGTGGAAATGTGAAGGAGGGCGACTGAGAATAGAAATGATTGCAAATGTTGTTATGTAGATCTAGCACGGTTCATTTGAAATATTTATGTATCACTCTTCAGCCAGCAAGATAAAATTTAACCAAGAAATCATTACACCAGATAAGGCGAGGGTTATACCTCACTGGTTTTGCACTGGCACAGTTTTGCACTGGCACTTGAAAAGCTCCAGTTGGTGAAGATGGCAAAGGTGACTCTTAGCTTTGCTTTTCCTTCTTCTCCTCTTTCCCATCCTCATCACAGTACTGTTGATAGTACTGTTTGTCCTACTTTCAAGCCTTCTGAGCTCATAATGTGAGCGCTGTGATGCCTGCAGTGAATCTTGCGAGCAGGTTCTGCCTAAGTGTAACTTCCTGTAGGACGAGGATGTAAAATCCATGTGATTTTGAAATTGGACTTATAAGTGTCATTAATCAGAGGAGGTGAGTTTGGACTAGCCCTAATCTATATATAAAAAAGTGAACGTGTGTGTGTTCAAGCATATAATAGCTCTGGAATGCCTGGAGTGATTTACACCAAACTTGGTACACGTATGCCTTATGATCTGGAAAGAAATACTGTGGGGGTAAGATACCCTAGCACCCCTAGGGGTGGGGGTACGAAGGGGGCGACATGTAAAAATGATAGAAAACGGCCAATGTTAGTGTCGAATCCATAGTTTTTGGGGTAGCTGAGATGAACGGTGATGCTCCAATGCCGTTTAAGTTCACGTTCAGCCCCCATTGGCATGGGGGGTGAGAAGGGGTGAACAATAAAATGTCCAAAATGACCAACCTTAGTGTCAAATCCATAGTTTTTGGGGTCACTAAGCTGATTGGTGACAGTCCCAATGACTTTTAAGCCCAAGTGTAGTCGAATAGAACAAATAGAACTCTGTAGAACCTTCTGGAAATTTTTAGAAATCATTATGCCCCGATCTTGGACTCCAATCAAATACTTGCCATGTTACCAGGCATAGTCACTGAATACAAGTCTATAGATACCTTCTATCGGTACCATAGATGCCTATGAGGTCTTCAATTTCCCATCAGACTTCCTAAACTCACTTGATCTGGCTGGATTGCCAACACATCATCATTCACTTACAGTGGGATCTCCAATTATTTTACTACGGAACCTCGACCTGCCAAAACTTTGCAACGGCACAAGGCTGTGTGTCAAGAAGATGCTGGGTACTGTAATTAAGAACATAAGAAGAGCCCTGCAGGATCAGGCCAAAGGCCCATCTAGTCCAGCTTCCTGTATCTCACAGCGGCCCACCAGGTGCCCCAGGGAGGCATAAGACAACAAGAAGCTTGCATCCTGTTGCTACTCCCTTGCATCCGGTACTCTGAGATAGCCTACTGCTAATGTAAGGAGGGTGCACAATCCATCATTGCCTATAGCCCACGATGGACTTTTCTTCCAGAAATGTGTCCGATCCCCTCTTAAAAGCATCCAGACCAGATGCCATCACCACTTCCTGTGGCAAGGAGTTCCACAGATTAACTACCAGCTGGGTAAAAAAGTATTTCCTTTTATCTGTTTTAACTCTCCCAACCCTCAGTTTTAGCGGATGCCCCCTGGTTCTAGTGTTTTGAGAGAGGGAAAAGAACATCTCTTTATTGACTCTATCCCTTCTGTGCATAATTGAATAATTGAAGCGACTATCTTAACAAGAAAGGGAGAGGGTGAAACAGTTTTTGGATAACACTCATTCTGACGGATCTCCCTTTTAATTTTAAGAGATTGCAATTTCCAGTGATGAGAGACTTGCATTCTCGATCACGATCAGCAAGTCACAGGGGCGGGCAGTCTATTAAGTTCTGCGGAATGGATTTTAGATTGCCATGTTTCTCCCACGGACAACTTTATGTTGCTTGCTCAAGGGTGGGTTCACCCAATAATTTATTATTGCTCCTGGAGGTGAAACTAAAAATGGTGTTTATAATCAAGTTCTGAGTTAAATTAATATTATAGTGAATTTGTAAAAGATTTTACTTTATAATTTTTATACTGTACTTAAACTTTTAATTTCCTATACATAAATTACTTCGATTTTACACTATAGATAGAATTCATTCCTTTTCCTGTCTAATAGAAGCTTGGGATAAATAAATACCTGGGCAGTGCTGGGTAAGGCCAAGCTAGTTGCTACTAAAATTGCTTGTACCTATATAATATAAAGGCATAATGGCAGAGTGATATATTGCATTACATTACGCTCACATAACCACTTTATTGCCAATACACCAATGGGCTTAGATGGAAAAATTGGCAGAGTATGGACTGTGGTTGAAGAGGAGTAGGCAAAGTCATAATCATATATTCAGTTTGGTCCTGCCCCTTGTCAGCATGATGTCAAACAGGTGGTTTAAGTCAAAACATTCCCATTGTAACTTAAAAGTCCTTTGATTTAATTGTTAAATTTATTTTCAGCTTTCCTCCCTTATAAGGAAAGCTTTGGTGTTTGGGGCTCTTTGGTCTAGAAGGAAGGCGCCTGAGTGGGGGATATGACTGAGGTGCACAAAACTATTCATGCAATGGATAGAAGTCACCAGAACCAGGGGACATCCACTAAAATTGAGTGTTGGGAGAGTTAGAACAGATAAAAGAAAGTACTTTTTTGTCCAGTGGGTAATTATCTGTGAAACTCCTTGCCACAGGAGGTGGTAATGGCTTCTGGCCTAGGTGCCTTTAAAAGGAGATTGAACAGATTTCTGGAGGAAAAGTCCATTTCAGGCTACAGGCTATGATGGATGGTGCAACTTTGTTATTTTTGAAGTAGGCTACCTCAGAATGCCAGATGCAGGGGAGTGGCAATGAGATGCAAGTATCTTGTTTTCCTGTGTGCTCCTTGAGGCATCTAGTCGACCACTGAGATACCGGAAGTTGGACTAGATGGACCTTTGCCCTGATCCAGTGGAGCTCTTCTTATTGAAAGAAGCAGTCACTGAAAACTGCTCTTGAAGTTACAAACTGCAGCAGTTATTGCTAAATATAGAAACAACAGTAACAATACACAGTGAACTATTCACTGAATTTCATGTGTTTATTTTTATTTTTATTTTTTTTTATTTTGAAGGATTTATACTCCACCCTCCCCATGCAAAAGCAAATGCCCAAGGCAGCTTACATGAGCAGGCTAGTCTAAACCATAATTTCTTCAACGGATTTTTTACAAATCTACAGTATTCTTGTGATCCGCCAATTCTCAGTCCCAGATGTTGCCTTCACAGTGTGGTTCTCTTCTTTGGCTGCATGCCATCAAGCCTCAGCAGGGAATTGCAAGTCAAGCCTGGAGAGGTGCTCAAGGTTGCATTCTGTTATTTTGCCAGCTGGCCTTCTCAGACACTCCCCGGGAACTTTCACTTGCGGTGAGTAATCAGCTCCACAGTGACTCTGTTTTGCCAGGACAGGTAGTGCAGCTTGTCACAGCCTGGCATCCTCCTCCTCCTCCTCCTCTCTTGGACACTAGGACAGCATCCTAGACACTGAAAGACAGAATGACATTATCAAGGCTTCTGAATTCTGTGTCAGGGAGGATCTTAGATATATTGCCGATTCCCTACCCTACCTCACCCAGCTGGAGAACCACAAGCACAGAAGAGCCTTGGCCCATCTCTGAGGACCCCCCTCAGCAGTGTCTGAGGGACGATATAAAAAGATCCCTTTTATGGAACGCCTTTGCCCTTGCGGATCGGATGACATTGAAACCACCGAGCATGTGCAGCTGTACTGCTCCTATTATAGAGACATTCGTGCCACTCTCATCTCTCCACTGCTGAACCAATTTCTGGGTCGTACATGTCAACAATACATGCATCTGCTGCTATCTGACACAAATCCGACAGTCACATATAGTGTTGCGAAATACTTTGCGGCAGCAATAAGTACCAGGAAACTGATATTGAAAGAACATGGATCCATCCATTTGGAACAATATCATCGGTATAGGAGGATTAAACATGGGCAGCCTGTATCAGTTGTTGTTGTTCAGTTGCTAAGTCTTGTCCGACTCTTTGCGACCCCATGGACCACAGCATGCCAGGCCTCCCTGTCCTCCACTAGCTTCCGGAGTTTGCCCAATTTCATGTTCATTGCTTCAGTGACACTATCTAACCATCTCATCCTCTGCCGCCCCCTTCTCCTTTTGCCTTCAATCTTTCCCAGCATGAGGGTCTTTTCTAAAGAGTCCTCTCTTCTCATGAGGTGGCCAAAGTATCTGAGCTTCAGCTTCAGGATTTGTCCTTCCAGGGAGCAATTAGGCTTGATTTCCTGTAGGATTGACTGATTGGATCTCCTTGCAATCCAGGGGACTCCATAATTCGAAAGCATCTATTCTTTGGTGCTCTGCCTTTCTTACGGTGCAGCTCTCACATCCATACATTGCTACTTAACTGGGAAAACCATCGCTTTGACTGTGCGAACCTTTGTTGGCAGGGTGATGTCTCGGCTTTTTATTAAGTTGTCTAGGTTTGCCATAGCTTTCCCCCCAAGAAGGAAACGTCTTTTAATTTCATGGCTGCAGTCACTATTTGCGGTGATCTTGGAGCCCAGAAAAATAAACTCTGACACTGCTTCCATTTCTTCCCCTTCTATTTGCCAGGAAGTGATGGGAGTGGTTGCCATGATCTTAGTTTTTTTAATGTTGAGCTTCAAGCCAATTTTGGCACTTTCTTCTTTCACCCTCATCAGAAGGTTCTTTAGGTCTTCCTCACTTTCTGCCATTAGAGTGGTATCGTCTGCATATCTGAGGTTGTTGATATTTCTCCCAGCAATCTTGATTCTAGTTTGTGAATCATCCAGCCCAGCCTTTCTCATGATGTACTCTGCATATAAGTTAAATAAGCAGGGTGACAGTATACAGCCTTGTCGTACTCCTTTTCCAATTTGAAACAAATCAGTTGTTCCATGTCCAGTTCTAACTGTTGCTTCCTGACCCATATACAGGTTTCTCAGAAGACAGATAAGGTGGTCTGGTACACCCATCTCTTCAAGAACTTGCCACAGTTTGTTGTGATCCACACAATCAAAGGCTTTAGCATAGTCAATGAAGCAGAGGTAGATGTTTTTCTGGAACTCTCTTGCTTTCTCCATGATCCTGTATCAGTAGTCATAATTAAATAGATACTGTTGAAGATAGGAAATTTGCCAATGGAGATGTGTAAGGGTGTTGGAGTTGGGCTTTATCTCGGTGGTGGGGACTGTTTTGATCTGGATTGCCCAATATTCTATTTATGTACTAGCTTTTTGTTACCCAGCATTGCCCGGGTAACAAATGTCATCAGGACTATCACCAATCAGCTTAGCGACCCCGAAAACTGTGGATTTGACACTTATGTCGGTCAGTTTGGACATTTTATTTTGCACCCCTTCTCACCCCCCCATGCTGATGGGGGCCGAACGTGGATTCAAACGGCATCGGGAGCATCACCATTTGTCTTGGCGACCCTGGAAACTATGGATTCGACACTAATGTTGGCCGTTTTTGAGTATTTTTACATGGCACCCCCTTCGCACCCCTACCCCTAGGGGTGCTAGGGGTGTTGTCATCCCCCCACAGTATTTGTCGCCAGACTGCAAGGCATACACATACCAAGTCTGGTGTCAATCGCTCCAGGCGTTCCAGCCAGGGCATGGCGGACATTTTGTTTTGCACCCCTTCTCGCCCCCCATGCTGAGGGGGGCCAAATCTGGAGTCCAGCGGCATCGGGAGCATCGCCGCTGGTCTCGGCGATCCCGGAAACTACGGATTCGACACCGATATTGACCGGTTTTGATCATTTTTACACGGCACCCCCTTCGCACCCTCACCCCCGGGGGCGCTAGGGGGGGCCTAACTCCCACAGTGTTTGTCTCCAGGCCGCAAGGCATGACTTGCCAAGTCTGGTGCCAGTCGCTCCAGGTGTTCCAGCAGGGCATGGCGGATGTTTTGCTTCGCACCCCTTCTCGCCCTCCACGCCGAGGGGGGGGGGGGGCCAAACCCGGACTCCAATGGCGTTGGGAGTGTTGCTGCTCGTCTCGGCGACCCCAGAAACTAATTCGACGCCAATTTCAGCCGTTTTCGACCATTTTCACGTGGGGCCCCCTGCGTACCCCCAACCCCCAGGGCACAAGGGGGGCCTGACCCCCGCAGTGTTTGTCGCCAGGCCGCAAGGCAGGTGCGTGCTGAGTTTGGTGCGTGTCGCTCCAGGCGTTGCGGAGCCTATGCGGAACTCTCTCTCTCTCTCTCTCTCTCTCTCTCTCTCTCTCTCTCTCTCTCTCTC
>JAJKFI010000055.1:3131853-3187154 GCA_029204185.1 Lerista edwardsae
GTGTGTGTGTGTGTGTGTGTGTGTGTGTGTGTGTGTGTGTGTGTGTGAACACTAATTAAATCTATTCTTTTTAATCCTGTTGCCTGACAGATTTGTAAAATATTATATTGTTTAGGTTAAAACAGAATGTATTAAAAATAATTCATAATGGGGGGATATCACACTTGAAATGTGTTTGATTTGCTTGCAGAATCAGTAAAGATGACTAGCTAGACCCAAAGTTCATTGTGAAATGCCATGTCAGTACTACACAAGTTAATCTGATTTCAGAGATGGTATTTATGAGTAATAAGACAGAATTGCCACAGGTTGCATTAGGATGCAGTAGCATCCTAATGAATTATGCTGGTGACTCAGCCCTCTATAAGGAAAATGGAGGTGTGTCTTCCTTCGAGCCTGGCTTGCCATAGCTGCTGACCTGCTAATCACCTTTGAAACCTACTAAGATGTATATTTTGATGAGCTGGTGTTCAAATAGAAGTGGTCAGGTGGCTGTGTGGGCGGAGTAATTTCTTTGCTTCAATTCTTGTGTCTGACCTGTCTCTGTTGTCATTTTGTATATATAATGTAGATGAATTATGTTTGCAACTGTCTTTCTAGTTTAAAGAACTAATCAATTAAAACCAAGAGGTTAACATAAGGAGAACTCTGAATGGCAATCTCTGTTCTGCAAGACTCTTGTTTGAAAGTGAAAGATTTATCGAATATCTTATATTTTTATAAACCAAATCCAGAACACAGCATTATCCTGAAACAAATTTGACAAGAACTGTGCCATTGCACTGCCAGCAGGCCCTGCATGAGTGGATGAGGACTTGCCTTATAACTAGGATCTTGATAATTTTAAAACTTTTGTAACTTTGTGTCTTTTGTCTCTCTTGTAGCTCTCTACAGAAACAGATCTTGCTGCTCAGATGCATTTTCTTTTTTGAACACTAGCTAGAGTAGAGTTATTTAATTAACGGTCCAATCCTGACCTCTCCCCCCACCCTAAGCAGCCACGCTGAAAAGCCATGTGCTGTATCAAGCAGTGGGTGATGGAGCGGAAGATTTTTTGGGGGAAAGGGATTTAAATCTCTGTTTTCCTTTGTAAGCCTCCAGGCTCACTTTGTAAGCCTCCATCAGGTCTTCTCAGACCTGTGCCAGCACTTGGCGCAGGTCCAAGGAGAGAGCGGCAGCGGAAGGCTGCTGTTGAAGGCGATAAGATCCTATATGTGCTGTTGGACCCGACCCCTCCTGTAGTTCTTTCTCCTCACCCAGTTTCGCCCTCTCCCTGCTACCTTTCTGCCTTCCCATCTCCCCTGCTGGCTTACCTGCTTTGGTAGGTAGTCAGTGGTCTACCACTGGAAGGCTCCAGTGCACTTGACACAGTGCCAGAGCATGCTTTATTACTTCTGTTCAGCAGCCGCCACTAATGGAATGACAAGTCTGCCAGTGGGGCAGCCCAATAAGGTTGGCTGTAAGTTGTCTTGCTCCACCCTTGCAGCCATGGTGCTTTTACCCTGACCAGTATGGTATTTCTTTTCTTTCTGTGCTGGCACTCTCTCTGCTGTGTTGGTCGATGAGGCATGGGAGAAGGAGAACATGCAATCCTGTTCAGATGTTTTGAGAACCGCATGGAAGAGAAGAACAAATGAATATGTGTTGAATAAACACTAGTAGAGTAAAACAACTTTTGCATTGGGATTTGTTTAAAATTGCAGCTGAATCATTCACTCTAAAGCTGTCTTTTAACCATCGCTACAACTGATCTAAAGTTTTACAGGAATGTAGTAAAGATTAGAACCCAGGTCTGAAAGCCCCTGAGGTAATTTTCTTTAACATTTGGTGTTTTATTGTGGTTTGATATACTTTGTGCCAAGGTTAGTTGTGATATATTTGACAGAGGTTTTAGACTGGGGAGTTGCTCAAATCCCAGTCAGTCAGTCAGTCAGTCAGTCAGTCAATCAATCAATCAATCAATCAATCAATCAATCAATCAATCAATCGTATTTATATACCGCTTTTCAACATAAAGTTCACAAAGCGGTTTACAGGCTGCTAATAATAATAATAATAATAATAATAATAATAATAAAGTTAAATGGTTCCCTGTCCCAAAAGGGCTCACAATCTAAAAAAAAATGCAGAACACCACCAGCAACAGCCACTAGATAAAACACTGCGGAGAGGTGAAGAGGGACAATTACTCTCCCCCTGCTAAATATAAGAGGAACACCACTTGAAAAAGTACCTCTTGCCCAGTTAGCAGGCACTGGTCCTTCATAGATGTCCAATGCATGAAGAGAACAAATGGGAATGTGTTGGCTACACTTCTCTACTGATGGGCTCCTTGGCCATTCTCCCCTCAGAAATCCCTGAAGTCAACACTTCAGCTGTCTGAAATGGCTCATGTTAGTAAGAAAGTAATACAGTGCTTGCAGGGGAACTGCTTTTCTACTTCTGTAGTCCAATTAGCTTTGCTCATTGTTCATACAAAATGGGACTGTTTACGAAAGGGATATTTTCCATAGAAAGAGTTTCTTTAAGTGTAACATGTAAGTAGTGGGATATGCATGTATTATTGGCTGAGGAGAGGGATGGTGACCCTGCCTGTACTTTGAACTAACAGCTTGAAGTAGCAGCAGATTTGTTGTAAGTATTCATAAAAGTTGACTCCTGTAATTGCCAAGCCATGTTTTGAAGAGATGTAATTTTAAAGCTGTCAGTTGGTAGCATATTACTATCCTTCTCTAGGTGTTCTTGCATTCCCAAAGACGCCGTGACACAGTTCTGCAGGAAATTTCTACCATTGTATATGAGAGAGAGAGAGAGAGAGAGAGAGAGATTTGAAGAAAATGTTAAGCATTACGGACTGGATAAAAGCAACTGTAAAATCTATAAGCAGCTTGCCAAAAACACCTCCCACCATGCTCTTGAATGTATTGATATTATGGAAGGAAGTATTGAGTAGTGTTCAACAGGGGCTAATACTGGATCCAGTGTTCTAATATTGTTATTGCTCATATATTATCCATTATTAAGTGAAGAATTCAACAGCATACATACCTAGTATATGAATGATGTTAAATTGGGAGGAGGAAACAGCAGAAGAGTAATAAAAATCCAATTTTATGTGATAAACACTACCTCACTGCAAAAAAATAAAAGTTCTAACAACAAATAAAGTGCTTTGCATAGAAGATAATAAAATCTACAGGAAACATATAATTGGCTAGGGCAGTGGTTCTCAAACTTTTTAGCACCTGGACCCTCATTTTAGAATGACAATCTGTCCAGGACCCGCCAGAGGTGCTGTCATTGTGATGCTACAGCCTGCTGCTTTCCTGAGAATGTAGCAATAAGTTATTTCTCAGGTATTTTCCAACAGCAAAGTGAATCAGAAAGGGGGAAGGCCTTCTCTGGTGGAAGCAGGGAAGCCGCTTACCAGCCAGCAGAAGACAAACGGGTGGCCAGAAAGAAGGACTAAATCCAGAAAGATCCATCTGTATGTGTGTAGTTCTTGCAAGATAGAACATTTCTGTAAAAACTGTAAAAACCTTCGGGTTTCTGAATAAAGTCTGCCTATGTAAACCGCCTTGAGTTATAGTCAAAGAGTTAGAGTTAGAGAAATCTGGTGACTTAAGAAAGGCGGTATATAAATACTACCACCACCACCACCACCACGACACAAGCTAAAGAACCACACAGCCCTTCCGTGTGTTCAATATGGGTGCTCTAGGTGCTTTGCGACCAACCTGAAATTGGCTCATGACCCAATGGTGGGTCCTGACACACAGTTTGGGAACCACTAGGCTAAGAAGGTTCACAATAGAACTTGAATCTTTAGTGTGTGTCATTGGAAATTAAAAAGTTTAAATTTTATGAACTCTTTTTGACAGGTAGTATCTAAATATTCATGATGATGATGTACCAAAGAATCCAGAGGACAAATCATATAAGGAAAAATTGTCGGAACTGGGTGTACTTGTTATGATCTTCCTTTCACGTTTGAATTTAAACGTTTTAGTGATTTTTTTGACTTAGAAATAGGTATACTATTGCTGAGATTCCATCCCAAAGATTATCAGCAGATGTACTGACATGAAACCTATAGCGATAGTGTCTGATGTAAAGACTAGGCGGCCAATCTGCATAATTCTACAAAATGTTGTCCTCATCTTTCTTGCTTTCAGGTTACTTTTTTTTTAAACTTACAGTGATGAATTGCTTTTTTACTTCTTCTCTTGAGGCATTATACCTGAAGGCTCTGTGACAGAAAGTAGATTTATATCACTACCTGGTAAAGGCAGAGGTCTTGTAGAAATGTTTCCAGAGTCAACACTTCTTTTAAGTTGGTAATTGTTTAGCAGAAGCTTATTATCTACATGGAATATGTTTCTGCTATTCTTTGTTGTGCTCATTTTCCAGATTAAGGAGAAACCAAGTACTTCTGTTATAGTGAGTTTTTGCAGGGGGGTGTTCCTTGTAAGCCAAGCACTGTCTAAACCAGTGTTGAAGGAGACATAATTTGAATGAAACTGAGCTAATTGGCCAGTATGTGCTGTGCCCATAGATTATAATAGCTGTCAGTCAATCTAAGACAGAGTGCTATAATGAAACAGTTCTAGAGGAAGTGGTGTAATTGGACATATTTCAGTACATTCATTTACTAAAATCACCTTTTAATATGCATGATAACTGGTCCATGCAGTCAGTGTTCTTAATAAGGGGTCCATGGACTTCTAGGACTTCTGGCTTTCCATGAACAAATGGAAAAAAAAATCAGTTGTATGAATGCAAACTATATGTATATATGTATTTCCCCCCCCCTCTCTCTCTCTGTGTGTGTGTGTGGTTTCCTGGGGTTATGTTCCATAGTTTTCATCAGATTCTCAAAGGGGTCTGTGACCCTAAAACGTTTAGGATCCCCTTTCTTAATGTTAAGAATCATTCCCATGGAAGTACCATGGCTTTGACTCCAGTTTCAGGACTGATCAGTTGTCATACTTCGGGGAAGGAAGGATTTTTGTCCCAGGGAAACCTTGATAAAGGTTTTTTCTTCCCCACTACTATTGTATATACAGTGCTATATTCTATGATTCATTGACTTTGAGTCGTCTTAATCTATCTGGTCTGTTGGACTCTTCGTTGTGTAGGTACTAATGATGACCAAATAAGATACATGCCATATTCTCTTGCCCTGAACTGTCACTCATAAAATATAGTCTGTGAAAATAGAGTTCTGGACATTTCTTTTATCATTTCTGAGTACAAATACCTTTTTCAGAAAAGGCCTGTAAGGTTTACTTTGGATATGAGTGGTCATATGTGCCTATAATTATACAGAAAATTGGCTTCCAAACCAAATACAAATGTTCTTTATGAGCACAATACAGCTTTACTAAAGCATGCTTCCACCATCCCAGTTTTTACTGCTGCTTTGCGGTGAGCTTTACCATTGTATACACAAGTGATCACATTTTGACAACATTATGTTTAGGTTCTGCAAAACCATAATCAGTTGTATGAATGCAAACTATTCAAGCTATGTAGTAATTTCTTAAGCCTACCATCTCACACTTCATTATTGTGGAGAGAGGCAGGCAAATGATAAATTGCTTGGAAATCAGAAATTGTTCATCTTCTGGAAAGGCTTAGTGAAGGGAGGGGAGAGCAGAGGTTGAATGTTCTTTTTAAAAACATCTGTAGTCTGAGGCATGGTAAAAAGCAATATTTTCTAAACATTTTGTTAAACTGAATAGGAAAAAAAACCCTAGAAATAATGAAAATTAGGATTGGCTTTGTTTTCAGTGTAGCAGTATTCTAAAAGAATGGAAGCTAAAGAAATTACCATGCTGTTGAATTTCAGCTATTGATATTTTTGAAAGAACAGAGTATTGTCTAACGTTTATGGCAGTGTGTTGTGGCTGCATATTATTGCATTAGTGGTTCTAGAAAGTACTATCACATTTTGTTGAAGCTTATTCATTTACGAGATGGATTGCAATGACTTTACTATCTTAATAGTAAATTTCTCATCACGCTAATAAGGGAAATGTAAAGAATATCAGTAATTTCTGTCTGACATGCATCAAACACTAAACTTTTATCGCATTGCAACAAAAATAAACTTACTGCTTACTTATTGCTGCACAAAAATGATTACGCTTGTGTTTGCCTGCTATAAATATGATTTATTCCTATAGTAATTACAGCAGTTGATTTGGAGAAATTTGAAAACATTTCTTTCCTCAAGCATAACAAGGCTTCTGTATTCGTTTGCTTGCTGCATTGCAACACTTTGAACTTGCTTAGCAGATACGACAAAAGGGTTTAATTAAAACACTAGGAGGATGAAAAATAAATTTGTGTGCATTAACTTTGTACATTTCCCACTCTTTATTTCTAATAATAAAGGAAAAATAGTATTACTGAAATAAGAGGTTATCATTTTTTTCCTGTGTCCTTTCTGAAATGCTCCAGTAAAGGGTAGGGCAGTTTTGCAGGGTGGTTTAGTAATTCTGCTGCATACCCTGAAGTACAATTTAATTATTAGCCGTTGGTAAATAAGAAAGTAAATAAACAGGCTCCAATGCCCAAGGTGACTGTAGAACATACTTATGCAGAGAATCAGTTCTGGCAAATAAAAATGCAGATAATTCCTAAGGCATTTGCGAATATGGTATTCTTTCCAAAACAAATACCTTTCAGTTAGTTGTGTGTTTTTAGCGCATACGAAAAAAATCACCTGCTTGACCAGTACGTTACAATAACATTTTTTTTAAAACATTGTTTTGGTTGGGAAGTGGAACCAAATCAGTTGTCATAGTCGAACAAGAAATAAGTATATAATACAATATACAAAACATACTAAGAGTGCAATCCTGACCTGGGGTTAGGCCAGCCCAGTTAGGCCAGCAAAGTTTGGCCACTGTAAAGTATGTTTGGACCACAGACATGCGCCATCCTCCCTGACTCTAAGAGTGGTCCAAACATGCTTTAAGGTGGCCCATGTGCCAGCCAAACTTTGCTGACCTAACTGTGCCGGCCTAACTCCAGATCAGGATTGCGCCCTAAATTTGGGTTAAATGCTCCATGAGACTGCAACGTTTTGTTGTGATACACAACAAAATATTTTTAGTTCTTAATTTTGATTTTCTGATTCCAGAAACAGTTAAGGGGAAAATGTGTTTTGGGAGATAAGAGAATGGCTTTTACAAAAAACAGTGAAATTGGCTATCTGGCTGGGATAACTTTGGGCCTTTCATCTAATTTCTTATGTGTTAATGGGCCCTGTTTTAAATTTGGCACCTCTAAATGTTTATGCAGAAGAAGTCTCACCTATGATTAGGAGGAAAGATTTTTGATTCCAGACTTCAATACCTCTAACTGTTGCTTTTCATAAGGACAAACTGGTAGTTTCTTAGCATGTACATATGAGGATCTTCTGTTGGTTAGATCATATGGCTGCTGTTATGTCCTCAACGTCTTGCATGGGAACACTGAATCTCTTGCAGACACTAACTATAGAATCCAGTGTCTTTTGAGTAATTCACTGTTGCATTTATTCAATTTATTTAAAAGATTTTCATGCCTACCTTTCCTTGTAGGCACTTAAGGCGTCTAACAAAACATATTCGTGGTGGGTTCTTGGTCACTGTGGTCAGACTGGAGTGTCCTTTCCTTAAGGAGGCATATCTTGTGCTCTCTCTGATAGGCTTCTGCCAACCTGCAAAACTTCTATAATTTGACAGTGTTCCAGCTGTAGATAGGTTGTTTTCATTGTTTTGCTGCTTTTCTGGATGCAGTTTTATTGGGTTATAAGCTGCTGCCCTTTTTATGCTATACGGTAGTAGTTCTCAAACGGCAGTGGTTTTGAGAACCCCACTGTATGCTACTAATAATATTAGTGTTTTATGCCACTTGGGACATTCCCAGAATAGAAAGATGAGATGGAAATTACATTGTGAATAAATAAAATGCAGCTAGCCTGGGCTGATGTGATATTTGTATACAACTTTTTTCTTTCTTTTCTCTTTTAATCTAGTAAAGGGATTGTCCAACATAACCATTCAGTCTCTTCGTATTTTGCAGAGAAGTTGTGTAGAATTAGTTATGTTGAAACATATGTAGGTCTAGGTTAGAGCTACTAAATCCCCAGAGCAAAAAATCAAGAATAATCTTTTTTAAACTAAGAAAGAATAATCAGGAAAAATAGGAGACACATTCTGATATAAAAAAAGAAAAACGAATATGTTATAGCTTTAATATAGTAATTTCATTTTAAAGTGATAAACTTTGGGTCAGGACCCCTCAGTGGGTTGCGAGCCAATTTCAGGTGTGTCACAAAGCACCTAGGACAGCCATATTGAAAATATGGGAAGAGGGGATGCTGGAAAACAAGAGAGGTGTGTGGTTGTTTTGCTTGTGTCAAGGTTGTAAATAGTTTCCCCCCCTTCTAATTCACTTTGTTATTGGAAAATGGCTAATAACCCAATTTATTGCTGCATTCTCAGGAAAGCAGCAGAATCTGGTGTCACAATGATGGCACTTCTGGCCAATGACATCACTGCTGGTGGGTCCTGGACAGATAGTCATTCTAAAAAGTGGGCCTTGGTGCCAAAATGTTTGAGAACCACTGAGTTAGATTACCCATGTATACTTGAATAAAACTCCCCCTCTTCCACGACAATGCAGTTCTTAAATACTGATGATTAAGCTGCTAGTACTGCCTGAAGCTAAGCAGGAGAATCTGTGGTCTATTTTTGGATGGGGGACTGAACACCAGGCTGTGACAAACTGCAGTACCTGTTGTGGCAGAACAGGGTCACTGTGGAGCTGATTAGCCAGTGCAGGAATGTTGTGAGAGGGCCAGCCGGCAAAAGAATGGAATCCAACCTTGAGGACCTGTCCAGGCTGGACTTACGATCACCTGCTGAAGTTCAATGGCACACGGCCAGAGGAGAGAACCATACCATGAAGGCTACATCTGGGACTGAGGATTCGGAAAATTGCAGAGTACTGTATATTTGTAAAAACCCCATTGAAAAAGGGTGGTTTAGACTACCCTGCCCATGTAAGCCGCCTTGGGCATTTGCTTTGGCATGGGAAAAGTGGGGTATAAATTCTTCAAAATATAAATTAAATGAATTATTTGCTGTTCACAGCTGAACGAGCTTAATGAAGCCCTGCTTGTGTGAAACTGTTTATTTTCAGTTATTGCTCCCGTGACATCAGTTTTGAATTGGGTCTGATATAGGCAGTGGTGTCATTCAAATGATTTAGGAACAGGAACTCACTTTTGATTGGCACTTGTCGGGAACCCGGAACCAGCCACGGAGCCCGTTAGGATCCGGAACGCCCGTTCTGGTCCGTTCCCCCTGAATGACATCACTGGATATGGGGTGGCCCATCTTTGAGGACAACTTGAAGCAGTTGCCTCAGGTAGTAGATTGATGTGTGTGTGTGCGTGCATTAATTTCTGTCCATCTACTTGCTTGCGCTGCCCTCCTTTTCATTCATTGTTTCGGGGAAGGAGAGTGCTGAGCTAGAATATTGGAGAGTGGGAGTAGTAGAGGCTGGTACATACTTGTCAGAAGGGGTCAGTACTTGGTATGGTACCTCAGGCGCCTGGAGATCTTGGGCCTCCTCTGGTCTGAGAATTGCATCCACATGTAGTATGCATTAAGAGTCAAGGAGCTCCTTGGCTTCTTCATTAAAGTATGTGGGGAAAAAATCATTAAATTATTTCAAAAAACCAGAAGTGACCTTCTAAGGCCTCCTAAAGGCCTTATATGGTGTTCCGAGGCCAGTGAAGGCTGCGCATGGCCTCCATAGGCCTCAGAACACTCTCCAGAAGTGACTGGATCACAGCTCTGGAGGATTCCAGTCAATCTAAGACTGTGAGTTCGGGACCCAGGGATAGTGAAATCCGCCAATCCCAAATCTGCACATACAGTGGGCCGACCTGTACTGTCTTTATCCCTGTAAGGCCCATGGTGACAAGCTATTTAGCCCTGTGGACTGATAATGAGTCACTGTGGTTGTGACATCTTTAGCAATCCAGCCTTTTTACTTCTTTAATTGGCATCCTTTGATAGGGAAAGGAAGAAAGAAGAAACCAACGTATTTTGAACAAATTCCCATGGCTGGTTTACTCTTGTCTGTAGTCTAAAAAAGATGATGTATAAAATGGCATCCCACATGTTGGTTCCTATTGCTGTGGCATATGCTCCTAGTTCACTGAGTGTCCTGCAATCAAGGAAGGAAAAAGCTGCTGCTTATCTTTTCACCTCTCTTGAAATTTCTGGTTCTTCAAACCTGCTTCAAAGAACAGACCTGCTTTTTCTTGACATAAGTGATAGTCTTGTCTTCTAAGGAAAGATCCAGTTGCTGTTTGGAGTGCATTAAACCTTCAGCGGATGAATGGCACAAGGCAGTAATTATTCCCTGCCTCTCAAGAACTGTATAGAAGAATCTGTGTGTCTCAGTACATCATTAAATTTCTAAGCATCATGGTAGTTGTAAACCTCTGAAGGGAGAGATTCTTGCAGCAGTTTTTATATATTGGGGATGGAAGTATTCAGTGCCAGGTGGTATTTAGAAACTAATTAATATTTGTGATAACAGTGTGTTCCTGGAAAGAAAACAAATCAATCTCTATGTGAATATTATGCAGATTTTTCAGGACTGCTGGACTTGTGCAGTCTTTCACTCGCTGTCATTGCATATTAAAGGTTGACATACCTTTGACAATTACATAGCTAGGTTCTTTGGCGTGAGCCAGTTGGCAGATTAGCAGAGTGTAATTCTTAATTGTTGTTCTTGAGTTTATTTAAGGCACTGAGTCCCAAACATTTTAAATATTGTTTGCCATTACAGTGAGCCATGCAATCTAGTTTGCAATTTTCATCCTATTAAGAGCCAAACCATGCCACATAGATAATGCCATGTTTGAAGTGAAGGCAGGTGTTAAAGGTTGCTCTGTCTCGACGTTTTGTAAGCAACTGTTATACAGTAGATCAAACTTGCCTAATGTAATCTTCATAATACTTTCATTGAAATGCTTGCTCCCTGTGGTTTGTGTTTGGGGGAACTCAAAGAGGAGAATCTACTTTGTTCCTTAGTGGGCGGAGTTTTCTATTTCATGCATGTTCACATCACCATTTGAAAAGGATAATAATAATAATAATAATAATAATAATAATAATAATAATAATAATACTTGGATTTATATACCGCCTTTCTTGGGTCACCAGATTTCTCTAATGACTATAACTCAAGGCGGTTTACATAGGCAGACTTTATTCAGAAACCCGAAGGTTTTTACAATTTTTACAGAAACGTTCTATCTTCCAAGAACTACACACATACAGATGGATCTTTCTGGATTTAGTCCTTCTTTCTGGCCACCCGTTTGTCTTCTGGCTGATAAGTGGCTTCCCTGCTCCCACCAGAGAAGCAGCTGACTTCGGCACAACTCCCCCTCACACAAGGCAGCCGGAGACAGCTCATCTGTTAATCAGTTGCAATTACAAGGTCTGCCCCTCACAGAGACTTCTGGTAGTCCCGAACTGGCGACCATCAGACCTTCAGCTGACCTTCTTATCTTCATCAGACCTTCATCAGACCTTCTTATCTTCAGGCAAATGGAGGCATTAACCCTCTGGACTAAATTATCTTCTGATAATGGGTTTTTAACCTCAGTGATTCTTAGATTGTAGTCTTTGTGCTCATGGAATATTCTTAATTTTGTGCAGAAAGCTTAAACTTGCTTATTTTCCCTGTTGTCTCTTATGGACATAAACTCTGAGGTCCCTGGTCTTCTAGGCAAACATTTATCAGAGCAGTGCTTCTGGTGGGGAGGGCATAAAAAAAACACTTTTTAAAAACATTTGTTGAAACAGGATTATTTCAATTGCATTTAAATTTTTTTTGTTATAGTAAGTTTTTAAAAGCAACCTACCAGTTGGTCCTGTACTTGTAACCCAAACCCATACTCTTCTGTTCAACATTGAGCACACTCTGTGGTATGTGTGAGGAAAATGCTACAATGATGTGATGTATTATGGACTGGTATAGTCAACACAGGTCATTAATATTAGAACAATGATATGCCATTTCATTGTTGAATTTGATACTATGAAGAAAAAATAATTACACAGTTAATCCATCAAAGCTTTGAGCTCAGTTTAGATCTAAGTTCAAGGCTATCATCTTCATGACAATTCCTTAAGATGAAGAAATTAAAGGTAAGGCTATACTGGGTAAGAGACTTGGAAAGACTACAGCTTTTCTGAGTTGAAGGAATTAGTAAACAATTTTGTTAAAGCAGATGCTAAATTGATTAGAGTTTTGATGGGAAAGTTCCCCCATGTCAGATTTCATGCCATTGCTGAGGGTCCCAATGTGAAGTGGCTTTTGGGGGGCTTGGAACTTTAGTAGGGAGGACAGGGATGGGGAAGATGACTCGGGCTCATATACATTACTCTCAGTGCCAAACTCTGTTTGCCTTTCAATATTTTATTACAGCAAATAAGTGAAAGTCTAGCATTAGATATTACAAAATAGCCTGTTATGTTTGAATGCTGACTGTTAAGGTAAGCATAATCACGGCTTGGTAGGTTGCCTGAACTGAGGCATTGGCATAAATAGAGGGCTCTTAACAGCAGTGAGCAAATTCTAGTGTGCATTGTAGTACTCTACATCTGTTTTCTCTCCGTTCACTTTTTTTGTTGTCTCAGATCAGCTGCATCTTTATCTCTTAGGGCCCAGTCCTATCCAACTTTTCAGCCCCAGTGCTGCTGTGCCAGTGGAGCATGTGTTGTACCTGGTGGTGAGGGGACAGTCATGGAAGCCTCCTCAAGGTAAAGGAATTTTTATTTCCTTACCTTAGGGCTGCATTGCAACTGCATTGGTGCTGGAAAGTTGGCTCGGATTGGGCCCTCAGTTATCAGATGATGATGGAGATCCAAAACATCCTTTTGCCAATTGGTATCAATTGGATACACTGGACGCAATGCATGGTGGGCTGAGAGCTAAGTGGGGCTTTCAGATAAGCCTTCCTTCCACTGGTTGGCAGGGTTAGCCACAGTGGTGTCATCTACTCACCAGTAGACGGTACGCTGGGCGGGACTTAGCATGATCAACAGCCCGTCCACTCACTTCCGCTTTCTTCGTGCTCGCCGCGCGGCTTTCCCTCACCTCAGAGGGGGCGCCTGCTCGCCAGGGGGGATGGGTGGGAGGCGAGCAGGCGCTCCCTCTGAGGCGAGGGAAAGCCGCCTATATCACCAGCACAGCTGCGCCTGCTTGAGTATAAAGCAACAGAGAAGTGAAGCGTGCAAGCTACCTCTGTGTCTAGAGTGCCCGTGACAATGGCTTGCCCCAGGCCAGGCCAGGCCAGGCCACCTCCACTATAAGAACTCCTCAGCCTCCTTTGGGTAAGTGTCCTTCCCCTATACTGTACTATACCACTTTATTAGGGGACTTGAGCATCTGCAGATTTTGGTATCTGTGGAGAAAACTGGAACCTATTCCCGTGGATGCGAAGGGCCTACTTTAGTGGCCATAACCTCACAGCTGGCACAGCATTCTCCTTTTCACGCACATTAGTGCACATAAACAGTGATTTAGCCGGCCCTTGCAGAGTCCTGTGCCAAATTCTAGGCAGGTTCACCTTGCCTGATCCCCGGAATCCATTTTAAATCCTATAGTAAAACTGCAAAAAAAAATTATGTAAGGATGTGTTAAAAGTATCTTGCCCATGTGCAGAGTACTTTTCCTTCACCAGCAAGAACATCAGAATTTGGGACAAGGGATAACAAATTAAAGACTGCTGTTTCTAGCCAGATTTGAAAACCCTTTTTGGAAACATTCCCTCCCCTGAAAATATATTTAGCTACTTAGTGTTCCTGGGTACTGAGCTCAAGCCTTCAGTCTTGTTTGTACATATGCATTCACCTGCATGCAACCATGAGTAGATGTGGCTCACTTCAGTGGGGCTTAACTCCTAGTAAACATGCATTACACTCTCAACCAAATGAGTGTTCTCATATGATCGCAAATCTAAGCACATAGTCCTTGAAGTTATATCCCCATGCAACTTAAAATGATCAACCTATTTGGGGCTGGTTGATTTAGGGCCTATTAACTTTGCATTTGGCGTCTATTCACTTTTCTGTGTCTGTTTGCCTCCCCACTCAAAATTAAAACATGTTCCAGTTCAAAAAGCCCGTAATTGACAACTTCTTGTGCTTGCAATCTTTCTTTAATCACATACACACTCCTTCCCTAAAATCTCCCTCTCTTAATCATCTCATTAACTTAAGGAACACAAGTCATAGCATGGATTAAACTGCTTTTCTGACTGTTGGGCAAATGCACTGCACCTGTTTTCGCTGCATAAGGAAGCTTTGGTTTGCCTAATTTAAGATGTGGTGTGTAGGAGCAGTAAACTGTTATAGGACAAGGATAGGTGTAATTGTTCCAAAAGAACTTTTATATAGGAAATTATTTATTTTGCCTTATGCCTTATAAAAGCAAGGGAAATCTAGGTCAGAAAGAGGCACATTTGATGACTAAAATGGTATCATCATTGCTCCAGAATTAAGCATTGGCAGCATTGTGTTCTTCCACATGTATGTCCATGGGAGTTAGACTTAGACCGTAAAAATCCAGGTTCAAATCTCCACTCAGCCATGCAGCTCCTTGGGTGACTTTGGGCTGGTCAGTATGTCCCATACATAGAGTTGCTGTTAGGATAAAAGGAGGGAAGAAACTATACACACCACCCTGAGCTCCTTGGAGGGAGGGCTGTATAAAAAATATACCAAACATTATAACATACCAATCACATTGGAGTATCTCTTATGATGTCCTGTAGGGTCTTCACAGATCTACTGAGCAATGCTACGCAGTCAGAATCAGTGTAGGCCCTTAGGCGTATTTCTGTGTGAGGCTTTCTCAAGTCAAAGTACATATAGGTTTATCCACAGTGAATCTGCAAATATCAATTGAAAAATTTTAAATCATTACCACTTTGCTTGTTATTTCTATATCTTAATATGCATTTAAAAATGATAATATGTAACCTTAAATGGATGGTATGCCGTGTCTGTGTGTTGTGAGATGGAAAGAGTTGAAAACAACTGGCTCAGCGTTTCAAGGTATGTAGGGGAACCCAATTCCAGAAAGCTGTGCATTACCTTGGCTTCACTCCTGTCATTGATCACACAAATTCTTGCACTAAAGATCTCCTAAGTGGTGTATGTCCCAGACCCACTGAGGAGTTTGCTGTGATAGTTGGTGGCAACTTTGGGCCATCTAAGAGTTCTCCTCAGACCCATGCTTTTTGAATGACATTAGAAGTCATGACTGTATAAGTCATTTCCCAGATCAGATACTCAGAAGTCTTCCAGAACAGCGAGAAGTGGTTCTGAAATGAGAGTTGTCTTATTTCTGGGTAACCATCATAGATAACCACCAATGGTTTGGCCTCTGCAGAGGCCAGTTTATTCACACGCTCCCCCATTTGTATCATGCATTCCCTGTCCTCCACACTGCACAGAACTGAGCTCTTACTATAAATGCCTGAGGAGCATATTGGAAGCCTCCTGTTTTGTTTTGCAAACAGTGTTGCTGATTGTATTTGTTTTGTCCTAATCGAGGTCTGGGAAGTTGGCAGTTACTCATCAAAATCAGCATAGCATTTCTCACTGCTGGTTTGGTACTGAGGCCTGAAAAGATTTGTGTGATTACTAACAGATTACTGACAGCATATGAAAAAAGTGTCTGCCTGAACTGCTGTATATAGTTTATTTGCAGACCTTTTGTTGTTGTGTAAACTGTCTGACAGTGCTTCTGAAACGGTATAGCCCAGGGACCGATTTTTAAAAACGATCTATCATGACCCAGAAGACAAAAAAAAAAAAGAGATGTAGAAAGACATAATAATAATTATAAAATATTAATTAAATAACAATTGGTGTCCTGTGCTTCCAAGGATGCTAGAGACATATAGTGTTCATGTGTCTAGGCATTTGCTACACTCCCCCTAGAAATGGAGTTCAAGGACTGTTCCCCCAAAACTTTTACAGTCATTCCAGGGTACCCAGAATGCTGAAAAGGAGAGTAGAATGTGTAGTTAGGGTCTTCTAGGCCAGACAAAAGGCTGAAACTGGGTTCACACTTGATCTACGGCACGCCAATTAGTAGAGAAAATAGAAAAATGTGACATTTTAATTTGGAGTATGAAGATTATCTCATACCAGCTAGTTTTCTTCTGCCAACCAGGCATGGGAGCTTGCAAAGTTTTTTTCTTAAATGCTTCAGAAACGTTTCACAACAACCCACCAAAAATCAATTTGCAACCCACTGGTGGGTCCCAACCCACAGTTTGGTTACGATCCATGACTTTAGATGTGGGCTTGTGGATAGAGTGCATTCAGAGTAATGATAGAAAATAGTAACTCACCCTAGTACGCTCTAACTAAAGGCAGAGGTACATGTTGTTTGAGTGTATATGTATATTGTTTGAGTGTGGAAGCCAAATGGACAATAACTGTATTTGGAAAATGAATGGAGTTGGCACTTGGTGCAGTAGTGTTTTTTTAGAATGTGTTCTTAGTGGTTTCTATACCACATCTTGCTAGTTTATTCTATGGAACATTTGTCGCCTCCTCCAATAATCTGCCAATGTATTGCTCCCAGTTTTCTTCCCCCTTCCCATGCCTTGGCATGCATTTTTTTCCACAGTTCTGATTAGCTATATGAGCTAGCAAAGGACACAGCTAATAGTTGTTCCTCAGGCAATATTTGCCATTTAGCATAGCAAATGTCTGGGGAAAAAAACCTCTGTAATTCCTCCCAAATTGAAGACCTGACTTGCTCCAGGGTTGCATGAAACCCCATCCCTTGATTTTTTTTTTAATTTATGGAGGCCAAGATTAACATCCTGTGGTTTCAAGAGTCTGCTTAATTTGTGTGCAAATGGAAATCCCACTGGCCCAGCCGCGTATATACAGCATTGACTTTATTTGGAGCATCCTTTCCTGTGAAACCAGACTGTCCGTAATTAAAAGAGAATTGTCCAACGGATTTAAACATTCCAAATATACTCTCCATAAACTGCTTACACAAGCACAATCATAGAGCTGTTTTTGGAACAAAAGTTGAAACGGAGTGCGCTCTGTTTTACTCTTCGTGTCTTTTCTCTGGAGGTTTTCTGTAGCTTGCCTTGCAGATAGAATTAAATTCAGCAGACCATCAAGGTCTTCACTTGTCTGTTATGTTCCCACAACTTGATTTCTCAAACCTCAAGCTCTGCCCACTGTAAATAGCATAGATAAATCAAGAAATTATCTGTTCTCCTTAGTGGAGGATATCACTAGAAATTTATTTCTGAATTAATGTTTGTGCTATTCTCATTCAAGGGAATACATTGTGGGAATTTTCTAAACACCTGTGGGTGGAAGTGAGGTTGGGGCGGAGAAAATGGAAACTATGGCAATTCAATTCGCATTTTGTTTTAAATTGATGGTGTGTTTATTTATTTCAGCTGTTATGTGTAACTGTAAATTATTTGTTTTGTTTTTAATTGTTAAATTACAAGCTCTGCTGTAGAGGGAATTTCTAACATTAATTGTACCATGGACGAGGAGAATTGATCTGTGGGTGGATTCGTGTGCTGGGGAGAACCACAACTATGAGCCCTTCGAATGTTTTCACTCATATATTCAGTACTTTTGAATGTTTTCATTGTCCAGCTATTCAGAGCTGTCCTTATGGTTTGAGAACTGTAAGTGTCAAAACTATTATCTCTATGGCCTTGAGAGACAGGGCAACAGCTATAACTGTGGTTTGCCAATTTCAGCACCATGCCAAACTACAGTGTTAAAAACCATGGTTCACCGTGATGTTTAGCTTAATATTCTTTAGTGTGTGATAAGAAAATTCTAGTTCCATTTTCAGCATTGCTGATTACAGATATGTTTGTAATTAATGAAAGTAAAGGAATTTGGTACTGAAATACATACTTCAGCAGCATGTATTACTGCATTTCCAGTATGAATTTCCTGACATATCTGCCTAAATATTTTCATTTTTTTTAATGATAGGGAAATACACTTTTAGAATGTAAGGGATTTGGTGGCTTTAATTTCTATTCTACAGTTGAGATGTATTAATTCTCATTCAAGGGAATGAGTTATTGAATCAAGCGTGGTGCTGTAGTAAGAGTTTGGAATTGTACATTTTAGACCTTCAAAAAAAATTGCATCCATAGGAGTAACACACAAAAGAAATACATAGTATAGTTTTTTATTTAGTTCTCATAGTAAACCTGTGTTTCAAATAGACTAGAAGGGCTCTATTCCTACCTAATCTTTTCCCCTAACTTTCTAGACTGATTTCTTTTGTTTGTTTTTAAATACATAGATACTTAAAAGAAATTAAAACAGTTGGGAATAGACCTTGATCTATTTAGGTCAGTTAAATCAAGAGCAAGAGCAATCTTAGATATAGAATACCAGAAGGGCCACAAGAATGAAGGGCATTTTCATTAGCAAGGTGAAATGTCTTGCCATCTGCTGTACTATATGGCAGATTTAATGGGGTGTTATATGCTGAAAGATGCTGTCAGTGTGGGCAGAACAATAGAAACCATATCACATTTGTTTCTAGACTAGTGGTTCCCAAACTGTGGGTCAGGACCCACCAGTGGGTCACAAGCCAATTTCAGGTGGGTCACCTAGAGCAGCCATATTGAAAATATGGGGAGATGGGATGCTGGAACGGGGGAGGCTGTATGGATGTTTTGCTTGTGTCAGGGTTGTAAATAGGTTTTTTTTTCTTTCTGATTCACTTTGCTATTGGAAAATGGCTGAGAAATAACCCGTTTTAGAGCTGCATTCTCAGGAAAGCAGCAGACTCTGGCTTCACAATGATGGCGTTTCCAGCTATGACATCACTTCTGCTGGGTCCTGGACATACTGTCATTCTAAAAAGTGGGCCCCAGTGCTAAAAGGTTTGAGAACCACTGTTCTAGACTATCCACTTCTTGAAGAACCACCATCGAAATTCCTAGGATCAACTTGGAGGGCTGCGTGGCCCAGGATAAGGGCCAGCTTGTTCTATCTACAGAGGTGGTTGAAAAAGTGGAGGGAATGGCAACTTTTTAATGTGCGATTGTTAAGAGTTGGACGAGTGAATGCCAGTGATAGTGTGTTTAATATGTGGGCCTGTTTGGAGTATATGTAGTACTGTATTGATTATGCCAATACAGTATAGTATTTTTGTCTGTCCTATCTAACTTACCTACCTAGATATAAATCATGTGAGCCCTGGACTGCAGCCTGAGGTAGTTTACCACTTTAATCAGGTGCAAGTTTGCCATTTTAATCAGATCATAGCAATTGATAATGATTGACACTAGGAAGGCACTGAAATAGTATGAATGTGGTTTGTATATTTTTTTTAAGAATTTATACAAAATTACCACAGTGGCTGTTTCAGTCATGTTTAGTAATAACTAAATTATTAGTAATGTCTAGTAAAAGGGACATGGTGGTGCAGCGAGTTAATCCGCTGTTGCTGGGCTTTCCGACCGCAAGGTTGGGAGTTCAAGACTGCGCGATGGAGTGAGCTCCCGTTGCTTGTCCCAGCTCCTGCCAACCTAGCAGTTCGAAAGCACCTAAATGCAAGTAGATAAATAGGGACCACTTCGGTGGGAAGGGAACGGCGTAGAGTCATGCCGGCCACATGACCACGGAAACTTGTCCTTGGACAAAATGTCAGATCTACAGGCTTTGAAACGGAGATGAGCACCGCCCCCTACAGTCGGTCACGACTAGACCATTCGGTCGTGGGGAAACCTTTACCTTACTAGTAAAATAGTGTACTTCAAGGCACGTCTTCTCAAACTCAGCCCCAGTAGGATTTGCTCCCAGCTTGCTGCAATCATCTACACCTGGAAGCAAATCCAGGCCACTGAACTAAATAGTTACTTCAGAGTAGACATGTTTAGGCGTACACTATTAATCGAAGAGTAGATTTAGTAAATGTTTGTTATATGTTGGCATAAATGCCTTTTGTAATCACTTTTAAATATATGGCTCTGTACGAGTTAAATACACATGGTATTTAACTAGTGAAAAAAAAGTAATTGAAAGGCATATATGTTTTTAAAGCTGGTACTTTATAATTAGATGAGAAAGGGACTGTGTTGCAGCTGTTGTCACTTTCTTTACCTTCTGTTTCCAAATGTATATTTTGCTTGTGAGTTGCAAGTGGGTTCACAAATGAAGCTTGAGGTGATAGGTTGATGGGAAAAAAGTTACTTTATATTACAGTATCTTCAATTTCTGAATCATCATTAAAGAAGATAATGGATACTGTTCATTAATACTTTGTCAGTGGTAGTAATAGTAATGAATGCATTCTGAAGCTGCTTATTTTTCCTGGAAAACATAAATAACCCAGTCTATATTTTTCACAAACGTTTTGACCATGTGATGGAGAGGCACTGGTGTTCAATGTAGATCTTGATGTCTGATTAGCATTGCAGAATTTCTGGCATAGTTCAGCTCTGAAGGTTATAGAACCAACCATTGTGTCTGGCAATTCAAAGAAAGTCCACTCGAATTCTTCAAGTGCAACATGTTTGGGTTTCATATATTTTGTTCATTGCATTGGGCACTTCTGGATGGTTATGGTTTCTCTTAAAATGCATAATAATGTTACATTTCCATTTCAGCTAACTTTTAAAATTTAGCACTTGGTATAATAGCTGCATTAGATTACTTAGTTTTATCTTAGTTTACCTTGTTTTGCTTATCGTAGATGAGAATTCCACCATGTGATGATGGTGCTATCTGAATAAAGTGTTGGTCCATGACCTTAGTAGTCAATTAAATTGCATGTTGCTCTGGCTCTGGCATACAAAAGGTAATTAATACAGATACCACTGTTTTGAAACATTTGTTGAAGATGCTGAGATGTTTGTGTACTTGGCAAGTGTCCCCAGAGAGTTGTTGGGGGATTTGATAGAAACCAAATTCATTGGCAGTAAAGCTAAAAGACTGCTAAAGCATTCAAAATCTGAAAATTATAGAGTAAACTCTGCCAGGAGCAGATGGCTTTTCATAAGGCAACTGGAAAAACAAAATAGGGGAGAGCCGTGAGCCAAGATCATATGGTCAAGTGTGGTCAAAGAAGTGTTGCCTAAAAATGGTGCAAATGGGAGAGCAGATGTTTAAGACTTTCACAGAAGAAAATGTATCAATGGGAATTCATTGGCATTGAGGGTTAACATTTTCTTTTAATACCTAAATCAAGGTTAGGTTCAAGTAATTCCAGGTTTCCTTAGCAAAAATGGATGTGTTCAGCATCCAACCTCTCCCTAGTAAATGGTTCTCATAATTAGCTTGGAAATACTGGCAAAAATCTTTCTGGGGAAGGGCAGGGCAACTTAATGCCAGAAGCACTGGCTGGCAGCAATGTTACACTGTAGCTTCAGATGCCTGCTTAACTGGTCTTTCTTCTTAGATATGTCAGCAACTTAATAAAGTATATATGAAAAGAAGAATGATCCCTGCCAGTTTGTTTTACTGTGCAACCAAGGACAGGAAACTTAGAAAAATCAGAGAGAAATTGGAAGGTCTTGACATATCTTAGACAGGTTTATTTCTCAATGCATTATTTGATAAGAACTTTAACTGTAGTTATGGGCCCTCTGCTGATATCCTACAGTGATTACAGAGACCAGGCAGTGCCCTTGAGCAGGGAAACACGCATGACTCACAATCAGAAAACAGTGTGATGATGCAGTGTGGGGAGTTAAAACATACTTCTGCATGGTCTTGATACTACTGAACATTTTGAACATGTGAATTCTCCACATTCTGTTGCTTTTCTGAGTGAAGTACATAGAGCACTGTGAAACAATGTTTCATGTTCCTATATGGCCTTAAAAAATCATGTTTAGAAAAACATGTTTTTTCTTCATTCTGAATCAAGTCAGCCTTTCCTATGTAATTTGTCAGTGTATGTCTTGAGTGGCATGCAGCAGCATCTTTTAAAGTGAATCTTTTCCAACTTGGCTGGAAAGGAGCTTTCTGATCTGGGTCATAGTTTAACTGTAGAGGTTTTTCTTTAAAATCATTCTTTCAATAAAATCAATTCGATTTGAATAGAAAAAAGTTTTTTTTGTTGTTATAAACAATCCTTCTACAATGCAGATGAAGCGGAAAAGCAATGGGAGTGTTGCTTTTCAACCTTGTCAGGCTAGATATGTCAGAAGTGTGTGAGTGTTACAAACAAGCCCCTGGAGATAAACTATAACCTAGATTAGGTTTTGTAAAATTTGGCATCTGGAACTTTCTGAAGCAGTCTCATTGTTTTAAAAAAGAGATCATTGCATTGCTGCTCTTATATAGCTTTAGCACGTTATCCAAACTTGTTTAGTCATGTAGGTGTGAGTTATCTTGTTCCAGATCTTTGTGTGTCACTAGGCAAGAGGTTGGACCCATAATCCTATCCTTTGAATCTCCTTGCTTTATTTCCTCAATAGATGCCTGTCAAATGAGAGGAACTGTCTCACAAGGAGGAATGGGAAATGGCAATGGAGAGCGAATGCTTTCATTCAGCTTCCCTTCCCTACCTCATGAGGGTTATTTCTAGATATGTGCCAGCTGCTACTCTGAGTAGCCCTCACTTTGCCTCTATGCTCTCAAGACTTAAGACTCAGCTTACTCTCCTCTCAAGGCTGATCCATGTTGTTGTATGTTGGTGAGAGGTTGACTTGAATTTTAAAGGATAATAGGAAAATACTGATGCTTCAAAATTAATCTGAAGCTAAGCAGATTGGATTACTGTATAAAACATCTGTATTCCACCTTTTTAGGCAGCTTATACAAAAATACAATAATAAAAAATTGAACATAATAAAAGAAAAGCAACATAACAAACAAAAGAGGCAGTTTACAAATCCTAATCCACAACAAAGGCCATAGTCAGCAACTCCACTTCCTCACAGACAGCCATTGCCTTCCTTCAAAAGCAGAACAAAAAGCCGAGCCTTCACTTGTAGTCAAAGGGAAGATAAAGATAAGATAATGGCCAAACAGCCTCTATCTGGAGGGCAATCCCAGGAGTAATCTGCATTGCCCCTCTTGCCATTACAGGAGTGATGCTGGAGTAACATGTATTATTGTACAGGTATATTTGGACAAGTATGAACATTTCACACTGGTTTCTTCTTTAGTGTGAAGTGAGCAGAAAGCTCTTGTGCAAGTATACTTTTATTTTTGTAAATAATTTCAGAACATTTATTTACTTAAAGGTGCTTTTTAATAACATTCTACCCCATGTATTATGTATAGAGAATGTGTCCGAACCAAATAATTTATTGTGGAAGGTATGCAACAAAAATGTTGGAAAGGCATAATGGAAAAGATAAATTGATGCAATTTTTAGAACAAAAAGGTTTCTTTAGGCTACCACTGCATTAAAATTTTGTAACACCTGAACAGAAAAATAATAGATCAATTCTCTGGTTAAATGAATTTAACAGTCATTAAATACCTTGGTGTGGCATCCTTTGCCATGGGCAAATTTCTTTTACACTTTACTAGATAAGTGACTGGTTAATTTTTCGAGGTTGCTGACTCATTCATGTGAGGGATTGCAATAGGACTTTAGTACTGTGTATAACTTCAGAAGATATGAAATAGGTTAATACAGTGCAGCATGCTTATGTTCATCTCGTTTTGGATGTGCTTTTGTGGCTTTCCTGCAGTGGGAATTGGCTTTTAAAACCTGAATATCTGATAAAACCAATATTAACAGGCAGCTGGAGATTGTGCAGATTGAACATTATTTGCTGAACTGAATAGCAGCAGAGCCCCTCTGTTCCTTTTGATTTCCTTTCTTCCATCAGTGTATGGTTTGGTGGGTATTGTTTTGTCATTGTCAAATGCTAAACTAATTTTGGTTGCTGAAGGTTATATAATAAAGGTGACTTTAAAATAATCATAATTGTCAATTTAACTTTGATGCCATATATTGCTTGCCAGCTACTCTGAAGCAGTGAGTTTAAATAGCTGCTCCATTACATGTCTGTCTGAGGCAATTGTGGGAGTCATTGAATATTCAAGATATACAAGACTGTATGAATTAGGGACTTGGGTGCTGAGGTCTTCTTTGAAGGAGGCTCTCAACTGTAATTGACATGGTTTTGTTTAGTTAACAATGGCTGTAAATCTGACTCATAACTTGGTGATTGTAGTATTGTATTTGAAATAGTACTGAACTAGGAATATATGAAGAAGTAATGGAATGGAAGCCCCCACTCCATTCGTCTTCTAGCGGCATCCTGATAATGTCTAGGCTATCATGTTCCAACAGTGAACATGATGAAAAACAAAAATGATTACGGGGCTGGGGCACCTCCCTTATGAAGAAAGACTGCAGCGTTTGGGGCTCTTCAGCCTAGAAAAAAGGCGCCTGAGGGGGGACATGATAGAGACATACAAAATTATGCATGGAAGGGATAGAGTCGATAAAGGGATGTTCTTTTCCCTCTCTCAAAACACCAGAACCAGGGGGCATCCGCTACAACTGAGGGTTGGGAGAGTTAAAACAGATAAAAGGAAGTATTTTTTTTACCCAGCGGGTAGTTAATCTGTGGAACTCTTTGTCACAGGAGGTGGTGATGGCATCTGGTCTTGATGCCTTTAAGAGGAGATTGGACAGATTTCTGGAAGAAAAGTCCATTGTGGGATATAGGCAATGATGGGTTGTAACCTCCTTACATTAGTAGTAGGCTACTTCAGAGTACTGGGTGCAAGGGAGTGGCAACAGGATGCAAGCATCTTGTTGTCTCATGCCTCCCTGGGGCACCTGGTGGGCCGCTGTGAGATACAGGAAGCTGGACTAGATGGGCCTTTGGCCTGATCCAGCAGGGCTCTTCTTATGTTCTTATGTTCTGAAGTTCAGTAGGCATTCAGAAAGCAAAGCAGAGGTATCTGGCAAGAATATGGAGGGCCAATGCTTTCCTGTGGAAACGAATTTGTTGTGATACATTGAAACTATTACACAATTATCAAACAATAGCTTAAATCAATGAATGTAAAGCATTCCTAACTGAATAGATTGCTGAATATTTAAATAAAAGAAATTCAGAGAACTGGTCCAGTTCACATACTTCCTAAGGACATCTCAGAAGAAGATTTAGGGTGCAATCCTAATCTGGAGTTTGGTAAACCGTAAAGTGCGTTTGACATGTGATTTGTGCTGGCCTGACTCCTGGTTAGGTTTGCACCCTTAGAATATTTGAACAGAGTTCTAGACTAAATGGAAGTGAGTATTGTGATGCTGTTGCAACAACTTGCCTGATAGACATTTTTATTTATTTTCATTTTAATTGGTGTAGAATGAACAGAATGAACAGCTAAGAAATGTTCTTAGTAAATGGCTAAGAAATACTGAATTTTGATACCCCTTTTCTATTATTGTTAATTATCTCTCCTGGTGATGACCTCAACCTTTTTTGTCATTTTCCCATAAACCAAGTGTGAGATGGGGGACCCACCGCCAATCCCCTCCCAGGATCTGATCCACCTATCCCATTGCCATCTACCCCGTTTTCCCAACTTCCTGTCTCCTCACAACTTCCCTGCAAGGTAGGAGTATGAGCAGGGCCAGCCTTAGGAGCTGTGGGGCAAAACAGCGAGAAGAGGCTGTGCAGGATTATATCAAGAACTCGGTTTAGATAAGGCAGTCCATAATTGAATTGGATCCAAGCCCTCTCTTACACAACTTACCTTAGAAAGGTTGCTGTGACTCCCTGATTGAGGATTTTTGCCCATTTGAAGTTATGATGCATAGGTTGAACATCACTGTTTTACTGTAATGTTCACCTTCGTCTCCCTCTTCATTCCCCACTGAACTGTTGAGCTTTGCCACAGGATCCCAGCACACAAAGTAGTTTTCCCCTGTTGTGCATGTTACATATGATTAGGTACATCTAGTAACAAATAGTAGTTATGTAGTAAAGCATGCATGAGATAGCACTTATTGTTTAGGTCTCTGCTGCTGTGATGTTGCCATATTTTAAAGTTACAAACAAACTAGGATAACAATAGCTTTACTGATATCAATTCTTGTTATGATATTTGAGTAGTGATGATGACGATGATGATGTGCGTGGATGAATACTACTCCTGAGTGGTTTACTCAGCGATCCAACACCGATGATCACAGACAAGAAATAACTCAGAGACTTCTTTAACAAGAACTTCTGTATTACTCAAGTTAATCTTCTTCACAACTATTACAGCAACTCCAGCAGACTCTGTACATAACTTCTATGAATCAATGATCAGCTCTCATCCAAAAGATTTCTCTCAAGCACACACTATTTCAAACCCTCTCTGAAGAAACACACACACATTGTATCCCTGGTCATGTTTATATATCATCCAATCATTACCATCACATGACCATATCTCCAGGCAGATTCTCTTGTTACTGAGCAAATCTACATGTTGCCATTCTAACTCTTATTACTGGGCAGATCTCTATGTTACCATTCATACTCATATCACTGGGCAGATTTACATGTTGCCATTTTAGCTCCATGTCTCTAGGTAGAAACCAACCATACAGATCTGTAAATTTCTTCTGCATCATTCCAATATCCCAACAATTCTAGAATTTGGAAAAACCTTGTCTATTGTCCTCCGGCCTTCAATTTTATTTTTATTTATTTATTTATTATTTTTATTTTTCAGTCACATAATTCATTGTGTATAATATTATTCATGTAGAGTGTTCAAAAAATACAGGCATGCCCTGGGGTTCCCTGTGGATACCTGAAATCGTGGATCCTGGGGTTCGCCTTTTTAAAGGTAAGGGGAACATCAGTGGTTTTGATGCAACAAGGTAAAAAAAAGATTTATTTAATGTTGCCCTATCTTTTTAATAGGTGTCCCAGTATCCATGGATAACTGAAACTGTGGATATCGAATCAGTGGATACCAGGCAAGGTCACACCTGTACTAGACTGGATATCAGTAAAGCGCCCTCGATGACTCTGGTGTATCATAGTGGAAGCGTAAGTTCTTAATTACTCTTCAAACTCAAATACTATGATCTGAGACAAAATCCTGCATTTATCATTAACTTCAAGCAAATAAGGTTTATGCTTCCAATTTCTCATGCTTCTCCATCCACATTGATCTCGTGCATCTTTCTTGGTGAGAAGATTGATTTGAGGAAGATGCTCCTGATGAGTTTTGGAGAGGACTCGATACGCACAGGCAACATTTCCCCTCCTGAAAAAAACCCTGTAACATTTGGAGCAAAAAATCCCAGGAGACAATGATTAACTTTTAACTCAGTTGGTTTTTCTTTACACTTACCTCTTTATTAAATAAGGACAGCTGTTAAAAACTTCTCCTGCTTGTGGATAGTTTTTAAGAAGTTGGGATCTGAAAGATGTTAGTGCTTCTGATACTTTCTGCTGAAGGCAGATATCTTGGGAGAGTTTATACTGTTACAGGTGCAGTGAGAAGTTCTAGGGAAGCATTGCTACCTAGATTTTAGCTTCTTCTCTAGGATACCACACTTGGAGGTGTATGATGCCCTTGTAATATTGTATTTATTATTTGCAAGTGTACAAATTGGAGACAAATAGTCGAGCTCTCCTACAAGTCCGCAGTGCATTACATCAGATTTCAAGAGAGCAAACGCCCCCCCCCCAGTGCACAACATTTAAAGATTTTTTTCAATATAAATGGAGCTCCATAAATCTTTTAGTCCAACATATCAGTTGCAAGGGGCACTTCTTGTTGAAGAAATGGCTTGTAATGGTTGCAGTGAAACACAATACCGTACATTATGTGCAGTGGTTAAATATTAATATGCATAGGCAGTGTTTAAAACTCAAGAATGAATCTTACTGAGGATGAAATTTCAAAGTGCTTCAAAGGTTTCATAATGAAGCTTCGGGGTACAGTAAGCTCTGCCTTATCAAAGGTAGTCATTCTTTTGTGAACTTTATCAACAATTAAATGAAATGTTTCTTGAAAAGGGTTTTCTGACACACAATACCATAGAATTTAGACTAAAGGGTCCTCCAGGTCTTATTTAATTACATAAAAATGTAACCATGGTACTTGACAAGGGACCAGATTGGCTACTCTGAAAGAATAATTCTCTGTCTGGCTTGTCCACCCCTCTTTTTAATAATACATATGCCCTTTTTCAACTAGTTCCATTAAACTAATAAGGATGCCTCAATGAGAGGTATGGGTGATTTAAAATTACCTTTCTTCATAGTCGTCCTGGCCATTGGCAGGAATCAGTTATTCTGGTTGGTGATGAAGAAACTGATCCTGCCTGTCTGTTGAAACTCAGTACTTTGCAAACTGAGAGTCCATGCAGTTTTCACAGAAGTATTTAAACTTCTGTGTGGTAGTCATGAAAATGGCAATACCTTTTCTTCTATTTAATTTATTTCAGTTTTTGTACCTTATTTGTTTTTGACATTGTGTACTCTCCATTGACATCTGTATACATCATGGTTTTTTTAATTGATAAAGTGCATCAGAAACTGATTTTGATAGATTAATCTATGGATGTTATGACATGGAAGCCATTATGTGTTGTATACCAGAGTGACTGATTGGCTGCAGATGTTCCTGACATACTATATTGTGTCAGGAGGGGTTATTTTATCTGAAACCAGTATGGTTACAGATAAGAGCAGTCCTGAAAAACATAATTCACTTTTACTAGTGACATCCATCACTTCCTAATTATAGTGGTTTCAGGTAAGAAATAAGTTGTCCCCACTGTCCCTTAAAGGACATGATTGTCACTGATGTAACCAGTTTGTGCTAAAGTGACATGGAATCTAATAAGATTAATTTACTAGATTTAGGCACACCTATGCTTTAGGCTGAAATACACTGCTTTAATTTGGGGCCATATATTTTGAGTTTATGTGCCTAGTGTTTTTGCTGACTCTAGTAATGGTAAATTGAGTATAGTGGCAGAGCTGAACTGATTCTTATATTCACGTTGGGTATTAATCATTTTTGTTGGGTAACTTTATGGAAATGTTCTTCATAGCAGAGAGCGAGCGAGCGAGCTTTCTATACAGTAAAGCATTGTATATTGTATTTTGTATATTTGTATTGGAAGTACAAGAAATGTAGATTTTAAAATAGAATTTTATTCTTCATGGTGGTAGGATTATTCTAAACAATGACCCTAATGCTTAAAAGGGATAATAACTTTCAAAACAGTTTTTAATGGTTTAATGAGGCCTAGATCAGAAAAAAAGGAGCGTGCCACTGTGTGTTGCAAACTAGGGGTAGCATCTATAACTTTGGTGAATTTTAGTTTAGTCCCTGTTCTTGTATGGGAGTTACTGATTCTTGGAGTATGATTGTCATTCCATGACATGGGGAAAGGAATCTCCTCTTATTTTTGTCCATACTATGTATAAATGGATTATAAGATTTGCAATTACTATATATACTTTTGGAAAATTAGTAAACTTCATAGACATGCTGACAAGTGGTCTTAACTTTTATGTGTGTGCATGTGCCTTGCCAGTTTGTTTTCCTGTGCATTAAACAGAGAACCGAAAAATCACAAGTTGTGAGGCATTTACTAATTATAAGAAACACTTTTGTTATCTTGAGAAAATGTGTACATAGTTTACACATTTAATGTATTGTTTGAAGTGCTGAGTTTGATTGCACAATCTGGTAATAGCAGTAATTAAATAACCTGGTAATGACAATAGTGCTGGTTTCTGCCACGGATGGGTGATGCTGACTTTCTGAGATACAGAGTCCCATTACACTGGCACTCATTTTAAATTCAGGCCCAAGGGTAAAATCTACTATCCATAAATGATGCAGGGAGTGGGTGGCTCTTACTTCTCTGCTAAATACATTGCTGGCTTCCCCCTGGCAGGTGTAAATTGGTCAATTAATGTGATCCTGCTGGACACAGTCATAGGCATCTGTTTATGCCATCTACCAACTATGAGGCCCAAATACTCCTAGTATTTTCCTATTCCATTTTTCTCTGTCCATCTTATAAGCTTAGACAAAACATTGTACACAGTAAGAATAACAAATATGACTACCCGCTTGGTTTGGGCAATGAGTCCTTGTTTGTAAACTTTGAAATGACGGAAACTGTATGTGAATGACAGGGAAAGGAATATTTTTAATTACCTTGTGTCAATTACTGTGAAGCACCCAGTGCTGGTTGCTATAATGTGTGTTAGACTGGCCTGGCCTAACTCCCTAACTCCCCAGCTAGAAAGGGGAGGCAGAGAATTGTTTGTAAAAATTATAGCTGAATATTTTCACTGAGATGGCCCAGCAGTGCTTGCATTGGCACGGTTTTTTTCAATGCCTGTTTCTGTTAGTTGCAGTTCAGCAATATATTAATACTTTAGAAAGAATTCAAAATACAAGAAAGTGGAAATCATTCATATATCCACTGGTCATCCCCCCCTACTCCCCTCCAAAGTCTTAAAGCCAACACAATTATATCCCCTTGCACTTGCTCACAGAAAGCAGTGATAATCATATTTTCATTGCAGGAGTGGCTCCACGAGAGGGTAAGCCTGCTGGGGCATCAGCCAGGGGCCCATGCCCTCGCTTGTTCCCACCCAACCACTTACGGCCTGCTCATGCACTGACAAGTTGGAATCCACGTGGGTGCTTCCTTGGTGGTTGTCTGAGCGCAGCAGCAGACTGTTGTTGTCATGCCTTTCTCCCCCCACTTGACCATTTTACAGTTCCCTGATGTCCTGTCCTCTGACATTGCACTGGGAACAGGCACATCTGAAAATGGTAAAATAGCACTAGTGAAAGAGAGAGAGCAGTCAGCTGTTGCTTTTTGGAATGGCAGCAGTGACCCCTCCTCTTCTTCCCTCAGTGCCAGTTTATGAAATCATCTGCAGGTGTTCCCACCATTGCCTCCATAAGCTCTTCAAGTGCTGATGGGGGGCGGGCTTACTAGGATGCAGTGGGGGGAGCAGGTGATAGCAGTGGACCTCCTTCATTCTTCTGCTCGTAATTATAGGAATGGTGATGAAACAAGACTGCTGCCAGGTTCCAGAGTGCTGTTTGTGTGTATGTGTGTGCGCACGCATGCACTTGCTTGTGTGTAACCTTTCCAAAGCATGAAGACAGCACACCCTTGCGGGGGGGGGGGAGCCCCAGGGCCTACCAAATCCTAGAGCCGGTAATATCACAACTTCAAGGCTGCAAACTTACCTATATGCCCAAATGCATTTGAACATGCTCAAGATTGTTTGAGGTTTGGAAACAGCAAACTTTCTGTAGCTCCTTTAAGCCGGACACTGTAATTGAAAGAGTAGTGTAATGTATACTGAATGTGCCGGAGGGCGCAATCCTAACGTGTGCTGGAATGGGCAGGCTGGTGTGTCTGTACCGTATCCTGCTCAAGTTAGGAGCTGGCTGGAACCTCCATGGGGTAGGCCTTACCCTGGAGTAAGTGCCAGCCGCTCAATGGGCTTGCTCAGACCTGCGCCTGCTGTTTATCAGGCGCAGCTCTGAGCAAGCCATGCAGCCAGTTGTGACCTAATGGCCACATCCCAGCTGTATCCGCTCCCTGGGCTGGCAAGCCTCCCTGGAACTTAAGGCAACTTTCAATACCATTGGCCAGGGGGTCCTTCTGAATTGTCTCTTTCTGGGGCATCTGACCTAGCAGGGGATTTTTAAAACAGTTCTTCTTGGAAGGGTGATTTCAGAAGACAAGGGGGGATCCTTGCTTGGCCTAAAGTATCCTAGGATCAATCTTACTGCATTTGATAATGTGTGCCTGGAACCACTGAAGGATGTTTTTTGGAGTTTGCTGCCATTAATATGCAAATAAAATTAGACATTGTCTTTCATTATATAATAAGGAAGCTGGGAATGTCTTGACCCAGTGTCTAGGGGTAGTAATAGACTTCAGTGAGAGAGAAAATCTGACAATCCAGGCAGAGGTGCTTCTTGTCAAGGAAACCACCCATCTCGGAATAGGATTATAGCTGATGTTGAAATGGGATCATAGTTCGGAAGTGTTTTCTGGACTCAGTTTTGAGTCTAAAGAAAACTAGGTTGCAGTCATTGCTTGAAGTGCCTTTGCCCAATTTTGGTTGGTGTTCCATCAGTGCCTAGATAGGTTGGGCATGGCTATGATGACACATGCCTATGAATTACTATAATGTGCTGTCTTGGAAAGAATGTTCTGAAGATTCAGTATGCTGTGTCATGATTGATAATGAACACTGGTTATTGGATAACAAGACTTGTAACATGTTCATTGGTTTCCATTAATCTCTTAGGTCCAATTCAGAGTGCTGGTTATAACCATTAAAGCCCTCAGCAAATTGAAGGCAGGATACTTGAAGGAATGCTGATTTTAATAAGCTCAGTGAAATGATAGTTAGGATTTTGTGGGTAGAACAAATAGGAAAGGGATTGGAGCTCCTAAAGAAGCAACTACTATAGGCACAGTTAAAGACATTTCCTATGGAAAAGAAAAGGGAAGGCACCTCAAAAAGCCAAGAATCTTGACTGCACAAGAAACTTAGTGGTGAGTTGAAGGTTGTTGTTTTTTTTAAAGTATTGGAAATGGATGATAGGACTGATCCACAGGGTGGAATACAGGCAAGTATGTTGTGTGAGTGTCAGGAATGTTAAAGCTCAGTATGAGCTGAAGCTGGCCAGGAATGAAAAGAGCAACAAAAAGGGCTAAGAGGAATGAAATTAGAGGGTTAACTTGCTGCATGATAAGGATAGCCAATTTAGTGACAAAGAAACTGCTCAATTCCTACTTTGCATCTGTCTTCTCTCAGAAGGAGAGGACTGTTCAAATGTGGACGCTGAATCATTGGCCAGTCAATGGAAATATGTACATCCTTACAATGTAAAGAAAACCCAAACAGCACAGGTCTGCAGTTTATGACTGACAGGGAAACTAGTTAAGAATCACCTTACTGGCCTACATGAATTGAATTGCATCCTGGAGTACCAAATGAACTTGTACGTGTACTCGCAGAGCCTTTGTCAATGACGTTTGAGAAATTCTGGAAGACAGCGATGTGCCACTAGACTGGAAGTGGGCTAATATGGTCCAAATGTTTGAAAAGGGGAAAAAAAAGAAGACCTGGGAAATTACAGCCCCATCAGTGTGACTTCAATACTATATATTCAAATTTATTAGACTGGGACCCACTTTTTAGAGTGGCATTTGTGTCAGGACCCACAGAAAGTGATGTCATTAACCTAAAAGTGGTTTTGTGGCAGGAAGTGGCATCAAGCAGGAAGTTCTGTCATTGTAACATAATAAAATGATACTCCTGAAATGCAAATTAGCATTCTTGGAGGGCAGCAGTTGTACAACTATGAAACGCCCCTGACAGAAAGCAAGAGTAGGACAAAATATTACATAAAAGCGGTGAACAAATTTTTTTTAAACCCTCACTTGAAAATTCAAACTGTTAACACTCACAAAAGGAATATAAGAAGAGTATGGTATTCCGTTTCCAAGATGGCTGCTCCCAGCTTTCTGCAACCCACCTGACATCAGGTTGCAACCCACCAAGTGGGTCCCGACCCACAGTTTGAATAACATTGACTCAGACAAACCTCAAATCCGTATGAAAATATCAAAGGTGAAAAGATACATAAGAAGAGCCCCACTGGATCAGGCCAAAGGCCCATCTAGCCCATTATACTGCACAGTGCCCCACCAGATGCCTCAGGGAGCACACAAGACAAGATACTTGCATATTATTGTCACTCACTCCTCCCCCCAAGCCATCTTGGTACTGGCCCAGACTGGTTTTATCATTGAGAATGCTCTTAATGAGAACCTTATTTAAGCCTTAACCATAGGCAACCTCACTACTTCAGATACCCTCCAAAATTAGGAAACATACTGGGGCCCCCATCTCCTTTTTGGCAGCTGCCCTCACTGCTGGAGTAAAGAATTGCCCTTTCCAAACCAGGCCAGAATATTTTCCTAATTGTCCAACTTTCCATACAAGATGTTATTTCTTTACATTATATCAGCTAATAGATACAGTTTTCAGCAGCTAATTTTTACCCACTTACACATTTTTTTGACACAATATGGAATTGCATTGCAAACAACTGATCCTCTTGCAGCTTCTGCACAGACAGGCGCGGCGCACACACATACTTAACTTCTTTCATCCACATGCATTACGTCAATCCTAAATTTAGATTACAAGCTTTTTAGAGCAGGGACTGCGTCTCTTTATGCCTTCTGTGATGTGCCTAGCGCACCTTTGGGTGCTATTAAATAAAAAACAACAAAACAGGCTTTGATACTAAAACACAGGCTGGATAAAGATGCAAACCTGATGGCACGTAGCTGGCATATGCAAATGCATTGCCTCTATCTCTGAAGTTCTACATTATTAAAAAGCTCATATTAAATTGGAGAGAATAAAATTAAAAATTACTACTTTAGAAGCATATGCCATGCATGCTAACATCCCCAAATATGTAGCAACAGATACTAAGCTTGCAACAGATGACATCCTCATTTGGCCGCTAGGAATTAATCCCCAGGATAGAAACTCAACAACTGAGGCAACAATGCTACCTACGAAAGAACTAGAGATGTCAATGCTAAACTAGTAGAAAGCAGAGCATAAACTAAGAGATGCAAGAGAATCCCTTGAAGGAGAAGCGTAATTGTTTATAGGTCAAGAATGGGATTTCTGGTAAGCATGATAAATGCCTCAAGAGGTCTAGTTGAGAGTTTGAGCATGGAGCCAACTCTAAAAGAGTTACAGAGCCTGAAAAATTCTTTTATTAAAAATCCCAACATTTAAAATCTGGGAAACAAACCACTGGCAGACAGCAAAGCAAACTGAGAAGGAATTCAGCAGTGTAAACTTATAGAATAGTATTATCATAGAAGAGTGCCATCATACTGCTTTAGAATTCATAGTAACTGAACCACCCATTTAGATTATCAGTATAGTAACTGAACCACCCATTTAGATTATCAGTATATTCAGGAAATTTTGAGAATATGTGATTCATGTAAGCCCAAATGTACATTCTCATGTGAGAATATAGGACTCATATAAGCCCAAAGCATATTTTAGTGCAATTTCAACCAGCAACTACTAGCTTTTCAGTACAACTACTAGCTTTCAAATGTTAATTAGTAATCCTCAAATTTTGTGAGGATTTGTCCAGAGTCTACACTGGGGGGACTACTGGATACTGTCCTTGTAGTTAATTTCTTCTTCCTGATCATATGTGCTTCTTCCTGAGCATACAGTTTGCAAGCAGAGAGGAAACTGCATGGTCGCTTCCCTAGCTCTTTCATCTGAACATGATCGTGCATGCCCATCTATGTGGTGTTGCTACTGCTGCTGCAATGGGATGTACATCCAGCTTCTGTGGATGCCAGAAGCCCTAAGAGTATTGGACACTGTGAGAAACAGATAGTTGGGGTAGACCGACTGGCATGCCCAATGTACTGTCTGTTAGGTTGGGGACGCTCTCTCAGGAAGCACTGATTAGCTGTAAATTATTACTGGGTGATACCAAGAAACCTGGCGCTGTTAACTTGGTTGCAGGATTCATGGGTACAGTAAAGCCATATGCAGGGTGACAGAGCCTGGGGAAGAAAAGGAGTACGGGGTCCTTGACTTTGGCTGGGGGTCAGTCAGTGAACAGTGAACAATCCTACCCCAAAGGGTCAGACCATTATTGATGTAAGCCACCATCTTTTTCTCAAACTACTAGATGAACATAGAGATCTGCTGTGTGAGTATCTCCACCACACCAAGTGTTGTTCCCTAGCCCACAAGACATGAACCTGCCCCCTTTCGGTGAAGGTTGGAGAAGGAAGGGCTACCACAATGGACCTTTTGACTTAAGATGAAGGGCGGTCCTCTGGGAAGTAGGCTCTGGGAGATGGGAAATGGGCTGCAGGCAAAAGAAAAAAAGTTAACAGTATCAAAAAGGAAGCACTGGAATAAAGATGCGTTGAAAGTAGTTTTCTGTAGCTAACCTAGCAGAGTTACTCACAAAAGTTAATATGGAACAGCTCTCATAGTGATTTGAGTCATTTACTGCTGGTCTAATCTGACTACCTCCTCAATATATCCAGCAGGGATCTTTATTGGCTACAGCCCCTGGCTGCTGTAGGTGTTGATTGATTGTATGTGTGATTTTTGAATTTGTGAAGCCATTTTTTCTTGTCAAGGAATGCTGGGGTTGAAAACAAGTTGGAAATTAAAGATTAAGTTTGTCCACACAGTTTGTGCTGCTGCTGATTGGAGGGCTACTTGATCCCCCCTTTCCCCCCATACTTAATTATAATGTTCAAGGGGAAAAGGGCCAGAAGAATGTGATTTATTTGTGTTCATATTTCATAATTCCATTGCAAAATACAAAGCCCAAGGTGGCTCACAACAGATTAGAGAGCATGTAATAATTAAACAGCAACAAAATACGATGACAATAAGACACGTAAATTATAAAACAGCTGTGACTGAGCTCCCCTTGCTCTGTTCTTTTTCACCCACTACCTGTTGCAGTGGTGGTGTGCCACACTCCTTTGAGATCTTGCAAGATCCTGGCCAGCCAAAGTGGCAGTGCCCAGAAGAGCTGGGAGAAAGGGGCTACTGGGGATATCCTGCAGCACCCCTGTGAGTGCACCACAGTGCCCTAGGGTGTCATGGTGCACACTGTGAGAACCACTGCGCAGATCCATGTTATCTTCTATTAATCATCGAATTGTTATCCAGATGTGTCCAGACTGCATGTTTCATAATTTGTTCTAATATATTTATGGTATTGGAACATTAATATATAGCAGTGTTATTCAAACTGTGGGTCTGGACCCACTTGGTGGCTTGCGACCTGATGTCAGGTGAGTCACGGAAAGCTGGGAGCAGCCATCTTGGAAACTGCAGGCCTTACTCTTGCTATATTCCTTTTGTGAATGTTTTTTAAATTTTGTTTTTAGTTCAGTGTTTTTACATGATATTTCATCCCAATTTTGCTTTCTGTCAGAGATGTTTCATGGTTGTGTAATTGCTTCAGTCCCAGAGTGCCAGTTTGCAGTCTAGGAGTGTCATTTGTTTATGTCACACTGACATCACTTCCTGCTCAATGGTGTCACTTCCGGCTGTGACATTACTTCCAGGTCAATGACATCACTTTTGGTGGGTCCCAACCCAAGTGGCATTCTAAAAGTGGGTCCCAGTCTAAAATGTTTGAGAACCACTGTTCTAAGGTATGCTGAGATCTGCAGCTCAGAATGCCTGCGGGACCCTTTTAGCACATACTTCCAATTTTGTGACAATTGAGCCTCCCTACAACTCAGAAGACCTCCTGGATGTGAACTCTGGTTGCATCTGTGAGGTCCTCTGGATATTCCAGCCCCTGGTTGGAACTCATGGTGGGTCAAATCTGCAGATAAAGGATTCACTCTCTCCTCTCCCCACAAACACAAAATTGCCTCCTGATAACTTCCACTTTTATTTATAAGAAAAAAGCAACCTCAATCTAGATTTATAAGGGAAAAGCAAGTTTCTAGTCCTTATGGCTGTGAAAATACTATCGCAAGTGTGTAGAACAGTGCTTTTCAATCAATGTTCTGCAATTCTGGATGAATTTTGCAACCTTTCACATTAAGACTTTACTTTCCCATCTCGTATCAAGGTGAAGTTTTATATTGGAAAAATGGATGTATTGTTCAAATTACATTTATAGAAATTGTTTAGTTTTCATTTATCCAGCAATCATGAATATGCCCATTGTTATAATTGTTAGTTTTTTTTATGCCATTTGAATTTTGTAATTGATAAATACATTGCATATTCACAGTTTTTACTTCTTTATAAAACTGAGAGAAATGGTTGAAGTTGGGGATCCAAGGAATATTGTAACTTTACAGAAGGTTTTTTTTCTTTTTCTTTTTTGGGGATTGGAAAAGGTTGAAAACCAGTGGTGTAGCAGAAGATGTGATGATATAATTTCCTCCTTCTGGAAGAGGAGTGGCTGAAGCTTGGAACTGTCTGTGTGTAAAGCATTTGCTCTACCACTGAATTAAAGCCCCTTTAAATCCTGCTGCAAGGATTATCCAATGAAAGAGGCCCGATGAATTGTTTGATCACATCAGAAATATGTTTTTCTGTTAGATTTTTGGCTCACCCTCCTTCTTAAACTTCTGTGAAATAAAATTGCTAGTCTTGGTGAGGGATGAGGAATGATGAAAGGTTCTAGTAGATAAATTGGGACAGGATACTCTCCTCTTACTGCTGACTTTTTAAAGGGATAGGCAAAAACTCCGGTTGCAGTCTTGTATTTCTTCCTGTAGGAAAAATAACATACAGTGTTTCTGATTGGTTTATCTCTTACTCAGGGCATAAAAACATAAGAAGAGCCCTGCTGGATCAGGCCAAAGGCCCATTACATCTAGTCCAGCTTCCTGTATCTCACAGCGGCCCACCAGGTGCCCCAGGGAGGCACGAGACAACAAGATGCTTGCATCCTGTTGCCACTCCCTTGCAGGCCTCTGAGAAGAAGGGGGTGCAAAGTTTCTTTTGGGGTAAAAAGTTTATTTTCTTCTAAATTGGATCATAATTTCATATGAGCATTGGATAATTTATATAAATTATGATATATAAGATATATAGGCTCACACAAAATGTAAATGCTAGTCTTCACACTGTACATGCAAACATTTTCTGAGGTCCCAGGTAATTTCTGGTGCCCCTCCTTTAGCTCCCATGCCCCCTTTTTTTACCCTGGGTACGATGTACCCCCTACACCTCCTCTCATGATCCCTGGTGAGATGGGAAAATATAATAGGAAATTTTCAGGCTCCCCTCCTTTGATCACTAGGCTCCCATTTTTGACCATGGGCCTGGGTAGAATTTACTCCCTGTATTCCTCTCTCATGCTGACAACACTCATGTTGAAGCCCTGATTCCCTGATCTTTTCAGTCTTTTTCCGTACTTGAGAATGAGGGTTTTAAGAACCCCTGAAGCACCTAAACTTGTCCAGCCTTACCTGTGCCAGTGCAGCCAAGCTAGTCTTATTGGTGTGTTGTAGGTAGAAGCAAGATTAGGACTGGGGATAGAGGCTTCTAAGTCAAGTTTTTCTTCCTTGGGCAACATTTGCCCATGCTGTTTTTTTCCTTCTGAAATATCAGATTTTTGATCTTTTGAAAGATTGAAGTGCAAAGTATCTGTCAATTCCCTACAGACTAATTTGTGGGCAAGGCGGTGCCAGCATAAAGTCCTTTGCTGGGGAGAATGGGAGAGGCCATCTGTCAATGCTGGTCTGTGTTGCCTTTCCAGTGTTTTGGGGGAAACAAAATGTGTATGATCTGATTAAAGTAGAACCTATCTTGGCCTTGGTATTTGGGTGAAGTGAAAACTTTTTGTATATTGGCATTGTGTGACTGCCAATGGTTGAAATGTCTTGAAAATGTGGAAAGCTGTCGTTGAATTGCAAATCGAAATTCCTTTCCTTTTTCTCCCCTTCTTTTTATACAACTTGGCCTAATTTAATATGCCTGAATACATACAGCGGTTCCTCATCCATAGTATGTCGGTTAGATGTAGTTCTGTGATCATGCAAATGAATCATTTAAACAGAGATTCTATTTTGAAGATGATTACCAGATTGCTTTCTTTTTCAGCTGAAGGTTGGGGGCAGCAGTCTAATACACTGTTTTGAAGCAGGGAATTGTAGGTACTTGTTTTTCTCAGCCATTAGGTAAGCAATTTAACTAAATAGCAGTTTTAATCAGGTTTAACGACGTCTTTTGTGAATAAGGGTCTGTAAGATATTTAAGTCTAAAGTCTGTTGTAATCAGCTAGGCTATTAGATTTGTTTACAGATCATACACTATGACTTTTCTGTGATAACTGTGTTCAGTTGACCTTTAGTCTTAGTTAAAAGTTAATTAGGGAGTACACAACCAAGTTACTCCCATTGCTGACTGGGATCTGCTGTGCTGTAGTTTTTGAAAAGAAATATTTTATCACACATGGTATGATTACAGAAAACCTTTGTGTGTGTGTGTGCGTCTGGCTTGATAGGTGAGCTGAGTAAGACTGTTTAGTGTTGTTACGCTTTCTGGTTAGGCTGAGCCCAAATGAGTCTTCACATTTTGTGCCCTTTTCACATTACATGGAGTGAAAGGTTCACTCTAGGGCAGTGGTTCTCTAACCTTTTAGCACCAAGACCCATTTTTTAGAAATGACTGTCTGTCTGAGACCCACCAGAAGTGATGTCATGGTCAGAAGTGCCATCATTATGAGTCCAGATCCTGCTGCTTTCCTGAGAATGCAGCAATAAGTTGGGGTATTTCTCAGCTATTTTCTAATAGCAAAGTGAATTAGAAAGAAAAAAAGCCTATTTACAACCTTTAACACAAACAAAACTACACAACCCTCCCCCTTTCCAGCATCCCATCTTCCCATATTTTCAATATGGCTGCTCTATGGGCTTCACAAAAAGGTTTATGGCCCAACTAGTGGGCCCCAACCCACAGTTTGAGAAACAATGATGCATAGGATTGTAGCTGTAATGGGGAGCAGCAACCAGAGGCCCAGTAGATCAAGGGGAGCCACATGCATTGGACCAAATAGCATTTACGATGTCTTTGAGGGCCGGAGGTGATATCATTAAGCAGGAAGCAATATCATTAATCAGGTCATGACCAGAAATAAGGACTTTTTTCTCATTTAGCAACCCATTAGCTTCAAATGACAAGAGAAAACACACAAATCGTAATCGTATATTCAAGCTATGGAAGATCCCAATTATCATGTGGGCTGCCCTTTCAGGAGTGACACCTCGGTACAGCTAAGCAAGTGATAGTGGTGCTGGAAGAGCCCAAGGGCTGAAAAAAGAGCTTCTAAGGGCCACATCCCCCTTTCATGGATCACTGCCTTGTTGTGGCGAAGGGGCTTGAGTAGCTCAATGAAGCTGTGAGCTATGCCATGTAGGGTTACCCAAGATGGACAGGTCATAGTAGAGAGTTCTGACTAAACGTGATCCGCTGGAGAAGGAAATGGCAACCCACTCCAGTACTCTTGCCAAGAAGACCCCATGGATTACAAAACTAAAAGGCTAAATGATATGACATTGGAAGATGAGACCCTTAGGTCGGAAGGTGTCCATTATGCTACTGGGGAAGAGCAGAACACGAGTACTAGTAGCTCCAGAAAGAGTGAAGTGGCTGGGCCAAAACCGGAAGGAAGCTCAGCTGTGGATGTGTCTGGAAGTGAAAGGAAAGTGCGATGCTGCAAAGAACAATACTGCATAGGAACCTGGAACGTCAGATCTATGAATCAGGGTAAGCTAGATGTGGTCAAACGTGAGATGTCAATGCTGAACATCGACATCATGGGAGTTAGTGAACTAAAATGGACAGGAATGGGAGAATTTAATTCAGATGACCATTATATCTGCTACTGTGGGCAGGAATCCCTTAGAAGAAATGGAGTAGCCTTCATAGTGAACAAGAGAGTGAGAACTGCAGTACTGGGGTATAATCTCAAAAATGATAGAATGATTTCAATTTGGATCCAAGGCAAACCTTTCAACATCACAGTAATCCAAGTCTACGCCCCAACCACTGGCGCTGAAGAGGAAGAAGTTGACCGTTTCTATGAAGACCTAGAACAGCTTCTAGAATTAACACCCAAAAAAGATGTCCTTCTCATCATAGGGGATTGGAATGCTAAAGTAGGCAGTCAAGAGGTAATAGGAATAACAGGCAAGTTTGGTCTTGGAGTACAAAATGAAGCAGGGCAAAGACTGATAGAGTTTTGTCAGGAGAACACATTAGTCATAGCAAACACGCTTTTCCAGCAACACAAATGGCGACTGTACACATGGACTTCACCAGATGGTCTACATCAAAATCAGATTGATTACATTCTTTGCAGCCAAAGATGGAGAAGTTCTATACAGGCAGTAAAAACAAGACCTGGAGCTGACTGTGGCTCAGATCATGAGCTTGTTATTGCAAAATTCAGGCTTAAACTGAAAACAGTAGGGAAAAGCACTAGGCCCTCCACGTATGACCTAAATCAGATCCCATACGAATATACCGTGGAGGTGACAAATAGATTTAGGGGCTTAGATTTGGTAGACAGAGTGCCTGAATAAGTTTGGACGGAGGTCTGTAACATTGTACAGGAAGCAGCAACTAGAACCATCCCAAAGAGAAAGAAATAAAATGCAAGAAGGCAAAGTGGCTATCTGAAGAGGCTTTACAAATAGCTGAGGAAAGAAGGGAAGCCAAAAGCAAGGGAGAAAGGGAAAGATATAGCCAACTGAATGCAGATTTCCAGAGAACAGCAAGGAGAGATAGGAAGGCTTTCCTAAATGAACAATGCAAAGAAATAGAGGAAAACAACAGAATGGGAAAGACTAGAGATCTTTTCAAGAAAATTGGAGATGTCAAAGGACAATTTCATGCTAAGGTAGGCACAATAAAGGACAAGAACGGCAAGGACCTCACAGAAGCAGATGAGATTCAGAAGAGGTGGCAAGAATACACAGAGGAACTCTATAAGGCCGATCTCAATGTTCCTGATAACCACAATGGTGCGGTCACTGAGCTCAAACCTGACATCCTGGAGTGTGAAGTCAAGTGGGCTTTAGAAAGCATCACTAACAACAAAGCTAGTAGAGGTGACAGCATTCCAGCTGAGTTACTCAAATCCTTAAAAGATGATGCTGTCAAAGTGCTACACTCCATATGCCAGCAAATTTGGAAAACTCAACAGTGGCCACAAGACTGGAAAAGATCAGTTTACATTCCAATCCCAAAGAAGGGCAATGCCAAAGATTGCTCGAATTACCGCACCATTGCACTCGTTTCACATGCTAGCAAGGTGATGCTCAAAATCCTACAAGCTAGGCTTCAGCAGTATATGGATCGAGAACTACCAGATGTACAAGCTGGTTTCCGAAGAGGCAGAGGAACTAGAGATCAAATTGCCAACATTCGCTGGATCATGGAGAAAGCAAGAGAGTTCCAGAAAGACATCTACCTCTGCTTCATTGACTATGCTAAAGCCTTTGATTGTGTGGATCACAACAAACTGTGGCAAGTTCTTGAAGAGATGGGAGTACCAGACCACCTGATCTGCCTTCTGAGAAACCTGTATGCGGGTCAGGAAGCAACAGTTAGAACTGGACATGGAACAACCGACTGGTTTAAAATTGGGAAAGGAGTACGACAAGGCTGTATACTGTCACCCTGCTTATTTAACTTATATGCAGAGTACATCATGAGGAAGGCAGGGCTGGATGATTCACAAGCTGGAATCAAGATCGCTGGGAGAAATATCAACAACCTCAGATATGCAGACGATACCACTCTAATGGCAGAAAGTGAGGAAGACCTAAAGAACCTTCTGATGAGGGGGAAAGAGGAAAGTGCCAAAATTGGCTTGAAGCTCAACATCAAAAAAACTAAGTTCATGGCAACCACTCCCATCACTTCCTGGCAAATAGAAGGGGAAGAAATGGAAGCAGTGACAGAGTTTATTTTCCTGGGCTCCAAGATCACCGCAGATGGTGACTGCAGCCATGAAATTAAGACGTTTACTTCTTGGGAAAAAAGCTATGGCAAACCTAGACAACTTAATAAAAAGCAGAGACATCACCCTGCCAACAAAGGTTCGCATAGTCAAAGCGATGGTTTTCCCAGTAGTAATGTATGGCTGTGAGTGCTGGACCATACGAAAGGCAGATCACCGAAGAATAGATGCTTTTGAGTTATGGTGTTGGAGAAGACTCTTGTGAGTCCCCTGGACTGCAAGGAGATCCAATCGGTCAATCCTCCAGGAAGTCCAGCCCGATTGCTCCCTGGAAGGAGAAATCCTGAAGCTGAAGCTCAAGTACTTTGGCCACCTCATGAGAAGAGACGACTCTTTAGAAAAGACACTCATGCTGAGAAAGATTGAAGGCAAAAGGAGAAGGGGGCGGCAGAGGATGAGATGGTTAGATAGTGTCACCGAAGCAATGAACATGACATTGGGCGAACTCCGGAAGCTAGTGGAGGACAGGGAGGCCTGGCGTGCTGTGGTCCATGGGGTCGCGAAGAGTCGGACACGACTTAGCGACTGAACAACAACAATAACAAGGGCCACATCCAGCTCCTAGGCTTTATGTTTGACACCCCTGATCTAAGGTTCCGATTCTAGCATCCACACTTGCAACTAGGTAAATAGGAAAGTTCCAAAGAATCATGAGATACTTCCAACATCAGACCTGAACAAGAGGGCTGTGTGATCTAGGTTTATATAGCTTGTGGGCTTTAACTAGGTTTCACCCACAGAATTTAGTTTGGGAATGTTATCAGCAGTGCTCCAGAATTTTTGATTCTGAAAATCAAGTGGGCTTCAGGGTCCAGTGGACTGGCTGAAAACCAAGTTCTTTGTGAACAGATCAGTGGGAAAGAAGATAGTGCTCAACAAATAGCAATATCAAAGGAATATTAATGGTTGCATCTGGATGAATTTGCAACCTTTTAAAGCTGCTGAAGCATCAGAGGAGCTCTGAGGGAATGAGAAGGTTCAAAATAGGGGAAAAGGAGAGGTTTTCAGCACAGTAAATGTTTGCTTTTCTGATTAGTTATTGCATATTATATTATAGTGGGACGTGGTGGCGCAGCGAGTTAATCCGCTGTCGCTGGGCTTTCAACCGCAAGGTTGGGAGTTCGAGACTGCGTGACGGAGTGAGCTCCCGTTGCTTGTCCCAGCTCCTGCCAACCTAGCAGTTCGAAAGCACCTAAAATGCAAGTAGATAAATAGGGACCACTTTGGTGGGAAGGTAACGGCGTTCCGTGCGCTACGGCGTAGAATCATGCTGGCCACCATGATCGGACAAAAACGCTAGCTCACAGGCTTTGAAACGGAGATGAGCACCGCCCCCTACAGTCGGTCACGACTAGACCATTCGGTCGTGGGGAAACCTTTACCTTTATTATTATAGTGGTATTGACAAATGAGGCTAAAGGTTCCCTTGGCCACCTTTTAACCAAAACAGACTATACAAAGATAGAATTCACCTTCTCCTCTTGTAATTTCACAGCCCTCACCTGTGAAATGTTCTCCATTGTTTGATTGCCAAGAAGGTGCGCCAGTGCCTTAAGGAGCAAGGTGGTGGCTTGACCAACCAATAAGAAGACAATATAAGAAAAGGCTAACCATTCAATGATGTGTGGGTCTATTTTTAAAAACAAATTAGAATGGATTGATTGCATAATTGGAATGATATAGATCAGTGTTTCTCAAGCAGTCATGGTTGTACCACCAGTGGCACTTGAGGTGGTATCTGGCAGTATTCGTGAGAATACTCACTGCCTGGCAGCTGGACCAGCAATGCAACATGACAAGCAGAGGTAGGAGCCTCAGTGAACAGAACTCGAGTGTGCGCTCTTCATGCGCACAAAAAAAGACCTCTTGTCCACCCTGAGCCTCTTACTGGTGTTTGTCGTGTGCATTTGGCCCCTCAGTATGGAAATAACTGGCCATGACATCATCATCAATTACTTCTGGTGGTATTTACAATTGGTGGACCATGCAAAGTGGTATAGTGGGGGACATAATTTCAAATACAAATTTCCCCAGGAAACAATGTTAAAATAGTGTGCACCACTCCACCTACTGCACCCACAGAAAATATTTAATTATGGTTTACTAGCGTATACAATAGAGGTGGGATCTCTACCTCTAAAGAAAACAGTTCAAGAAAACAGTTCTTTAACCACCTAACCATGCATGTGGCTGCATCTGCTGACATTATATCACCTATAGCACCTACTTAATATACTTCTGAAGCAATTTAATTTATAATTATGTAGAAAAATGCATCCTTGGAATAAAAGCATCTAACATAGCTTTCTGCACTTCTAATTTTTGTAAAAAAAAAAAATCTGCAAAACAATATAACCGAAAAAGCACACCTCTAGCAATGTGCAATTCAGTATGCTCTTTTTCCATAAGAATTTGCTCTTGGTAATAACCTGCATTTAAGTAACTAGATCATGCTTCTGTGAGACCCCAGTCTGTTTTAATTATAAATTTCCAGTGGATTGAAGATTGTTCCTTCTTGTTAAGTATTACCTTCTATGTTTACCTAACTGAGGCCACAGTCTAAGCTTATTCAGAGCACAAAACTATACTGTGGTAGATTCTCAGTATCGACAGCAGCACCTGGTGCTTAGGAGTGCATGTTTATAATCCCAGAGGGAACTGTCATGAACATTTCCTTGTATTTGGAGTTGGATAGTGTACTTACAATATCTATTTCTTCTATTGAACTTCCTGTCAACTGCCAGTGTATTTATGACTATAATGGACGTTCCAGCAGCTTGACTTGAGACAGAACAGTATGTATGTACATTCATATCTCAGCATTTTATTTTATATCTGACAGGACCTGATGTCAAGATATGTGAAATATTTGAATTGCATCTTTATTAGTTGTAAAAGAGCCATCTGACACCACCATAAAATATTCCTTCCTTGCAGGTCGATTTCAGTACTAAATTTGGATTGTGTTTTAGTCATGTTTTGGTGCATTGAATGAACACTGGGACTTTACTCTTGGGACTGTTGGTGTCTCTCTCTGAAATAGTTCTTAAGGCAGCCAAGCTTCAATATGTGTGAAATAATATGTACTGTATTCTTGAATATGTATTTAAGATGATGCTAAAGAATTTCAAACTAATGAAGTGATTCCTGTAGCTAGTCCAAGCCATGCTGTCTTCTCCAGCCCATGTATTTCTCCAAGCAGATTGGTTAAAATCTTTTTATATTAAGACAAAATGGGATTATTGAGTCTAAGGACAAAATGTTTAACAAGCGTGTGTAGTGTTCTGCTAACAAAAATTCCTTCCCAGATATTGCATTATGTTATTAAACATGAAGTTCTTAAACAGTTATAAATTAACCTCATTCCTGCAATATAAATATTTTAGAAGTTTCATTATGCCGTGTCTATTTTTGTCTCCTGCTTCAGCTTTAGTAGGCTGAGCCAGATCTAAAACTGTCACTCCATTGTTGGGAGTTCCTTTCTGCAGCAAGGTCATTGGATCATTAACTGAGGTTTTCACTGGGTAGTAATGAGTTTAAGACAGAAATGTTGCTACTGGTTTCATTACTGAAGATATAGCTGTTTCAATAGAATTTTTGGAATTGCTGCCTACAGAACTTACTTGCTTCTGTTATTTAATAAACTTTATGAATATATACTCTCAAGGTACACAAATCTAATATAAAGTGTTTGAAAATGGTGTTTTTTTAACCTTATTCAGAAGTAAGCCCATTATGAGGCTATACTCTTACATTACTGGAAACAAGCTCCTCTATTAATATAATTTTCATTCTGTGCAAAATATTTGAGCACTAACATTCTCTTCCCCCAGCCCCCAAGCCTTCATATCCAACTCATACCTGTTCCCAGGTGTGAAAAATGTAGTTAGATAACAGGTGTAAAAAATAGCACTTCAGTGTGGCAAAAATCTTTTCTTCCAGCAAGACTAGTTCCCACAAAAGCTACCGTAGTTGCTGCTGTTCATGTTTGCATGCTGACATTTTCCTGGGCTACGCTTTATCGATGGTAACCTTTGCATTGTGGTTGAGTTTGTATACTCCAGCCTGGTTGATGTAATATAACATTAAACCATGGTTTAGCACTACATGAATGTGTATAACAATGCTACAGCCATTTGTGCTTTACCATTCCTTGTGCAGAGGAAGAGGGTGAAAGCATTTGTGTTCACTTTAAAAACAAAGACCAGCTCTCTTTGTGTAAGATCTTGTGGAGCTATAGTTTGTCCTGGCTTGTTCTAACAACAGTTAACTAACCACAATTTTCTGAATTTGTAAATAACAGAAATTTGTGGTTCATTCTTAAAGTGAAAGCAAAATCTTAACATTGTTCTCTGACATGCAAGAGATGAGGAAATGTGATATGGAGCTTCTGTAGACATTCATCCTGTACTAAACCATGGTTATAGCTGAATTATAGCTAATTTTTTAGGTTCTAATTTTTTGTCATACCATAAAAAGGTAAAGGTTTCCCCACGACCGAATGGTCTAGTTGTAACCAACTTTAGGGGGTGGTGCTCATCTCCGTTTCTGCGCCGTAGCGCATGGAACGCCGTAATCTTCCCACCGAAGTGGTCCCTATTTATCTACTCACATTTTTATGTGCATTTGAACTGCAAGGTTGGCAGGGACTGGGACGAGCAACGGGAGCTCACTCCGTCGCGTGGTCTCAAACTGCCAACCTTCTGGTCAACAAGTTCAGCAACAGCGGTTTAACCCGTAGCGCCATCACATCCCCCTATGACATACCATACCTCTGCTTTAATAAGTATCTCAGTTGTGCTTAATGTACTGAGTATGAGTTGTGAGTCCAGTTGTAAGTTAACAACCCCTCGACTCATAATTTGAAGTCACTTGTCCAAGTCATTTTGAGAAACAAGTTGTTGGTTCATTCTGATGGCAGAGTCCCCTCCCCTGTATCCTGGCTGCCTCCGCCTTCTAGTCCCTCCCCCCAGCGTTGTGTAGCAGCAAAACAAAAACCTTTATATTAAGCCTTTCACCTCCCCTCAATCTGCCCCCCAGCCCTTGCCACCTGGAACCACCTTACCCTCCTCTCACCACATCCGCTACTGCCATCATATCAGTCTGAAGGCTGGCTTCAGGACTGCGGAATTGACAAAAAAAAGTAAGCAAGGAAGCCAGCACGCACACACATGACTCGAGAGGGATTCAAGTAATTTTGAGTCTGGACTCTTTTTTTCAAGTCACTGGCCACAAGTTGAGTTGGGGTCAGTGACGTTCATAACTCAAGTAGTCAAAACCAGCATTTTTGCATGACTTGAACTGGGTCAGTCAGAGTCAGGTGCACATCTTCAGTAAGTACTACTGAAGAAAACTAAGGCATGGCAACATTTACCCTTTTTCTGCACCGGCGAAAAGCTGATTAATAAAAAAAGAAGAGAGCATAACCATATGTGTCTTTGCAATCCATTACTTACATGGCATTGTGTGCCAGCCTTTGAAATGCATGCTGCTTTCTCTTCTCTAGAAGAAATTCTGTCCTCTTTTGTTGCTTATTGCCAGCACACACTAAATAATAGTTACAGTGGTTACCGCTAAACTGTTTTCCTCCTAGCCTAAGGTTAAGAAGGCACCCCCAGTTAGCATTAGGACACTTATTACTGGGGAAAAAAATGATTTACTGGTAAAGGAAGTTATGTTCCTAAGGCTGCCTCCCAATATGCAAGCCATAATTTTGCACAGTGAAGGTTACAGCTCCTTTAGATGTTGATTACAGCAAAACTTAGTCTATCCTGTACAGTATACTGACACCACTCAGAATGGAGCTCTTGCTTCCATGTGTTATCCTAGAATAAGATAACCTTGACCAATCTGTGTGCCTCAATGAAGTGAGAGAGAGGACCTGGAAGAACATCCATCTCCTCCGTCAACAGTTAAGTCTATAGAAGTTCCTATAGGGAATGTCACTTTAGAACCTGGTTCTTGAATAGCATCTTAGTAAGCAGAAAGTAATTCTTCATCATAAAAGCAAAGTAACCTCCTCTGAATGTTCAGTGACTGTGACCTGGTTCACACAGTTGCCTAAATCAGCAGTTCTCAAGCTTTTCAGTCTATGAAGCCATTTACGCTCCTAAAAGGAGTTTTGGAGAGCTCCACTGGATGCATGCATGAAGTCTCAGGGAGCCCATAGTCCTTTTGCAGAGTAGTGTAGCACCAACCCCAAATACTAGCTAAGAGCCAGGAATGAAGACAAAGAGCCTAGATCAGGGGAGGTGAGAGGGATGGAAGAGCAAACTGGGCAGGGAGAGGATGGTAAACAATTATGGTGTGTTTGTGGAGCTCCTGAAGAGGTCTTGGAAGAGCCACAGGGCTCCTAGGAGTGCACTTTGAGAAATGCTGGTCTAAGGAATGGTGAGCTTGATCTTGCACTTTCCTTGCAGTTTGCTTCCTTTTTCAAAGCATTTACAAATGAAGGGAGATGAGTCATGAGCACAGCGGGAAACGTGGATAGTGAAACTGCAGGCATGAGACTTGTGGAAATGGGGGGGGGGGCTGTACACCATTTTCAACAAAAAGGTTCAGAAAGCAATTAACCGAGAATATCAAATAAACAAAATGATTTCGTTTCCCAAAAGGTCTTGCAATATAAAAAGAAAGATTTTTACAATTTACACTGTAACAAAGTTTGCAGACTCATAAACCATGGTTTAATTGGATCAGAGAGTTCCGGATTAGTTCTTGTTTTAGAACAGTTCTGTGATTCTTGTGATTTATCTCTGGTGGTAGAGCTTTCTCACAGAAATAGTTTTATTTGGCTTTGATTCCTTCAGATTTTCAGGGAAAATAATGCTTGTTTAATTTTTAATATTATATTTATAAATTAGGGCAAAGTGTGCAGTTGGGAGAATTAACCAGCGGATAAATTTTCAGCTGCCTTAATGTCAGTCTTCCTTGCATTCCTTCACAGTGTATCAATGGCAGATTAACTGAGTTAGTTATGACTTTGCAGGCGTGCCCCGGTAACTGCTGGGGTTCCAATCCAGACCCCCGTGGATACCTGAAACTGTGGATATTGGGAATGAATTTTTAAAGTTAGGGAAACATCAGTAGTTTTGCTGCAACAAGGTAAAAAAGGGGATTTGTTTAATGGTCCCCTATCTTTTTGATAGGCGTTCCAATATCCATGGTATCCATGGATAATTGAAGCCGTGGGTACCGAATCAGAGGATTCCCCGGCACAACTGTACTGTAAAATCAGTGGATTATACACTTCCAAACAAGTTCCCCCTCTTGGGAGGGGGTAACACTTTTGATTCATATCTGGGAATCCTGCTTGAGAGACCTTATTTTTCAATCTCAATACGATTAGTGGTGGCTGCTCTTAGTGATGCATCCTTCTGCTCAGAGGATGACTGGGCTGTAGACCTGGAAGATTGTACCTCTGTCCTTCAGGGATCTCACAATTCCTTTGACATATTCCACTTGATATAGAAATGTTTTGAGTTACATACACCATGGTTATTGCAACACCCACCAAAACCTTCAAGTGTCTTAAACTTTCATTCTGTTTTTGTATAGTATATTATACAGGCCTACCCTGGATCTGCAGTTCCAAAAATCCCTGCCCATCACACTTACCTGCCTGTGATTGCAGCCCTCCTGTTGCCATCTCTGTGGTGGCCTCCCATGGCCTCGTGCTGGGTATGCTCGCCGGCAACATCCTCACCAGACTACTTGGTGGGAGCCCACCATGAAGGCTTGGGTTGAATGCCATGGGTGAGAGGAAGACCTTTCACTTCTCAGTGCTGCCACACTGTTCAATGCAGGGCCCCTATCCTCTCCAGCTGTAACGAGGAAGTGTGGCAACAGCCTGCTGACAGATGTAAGGGACAAAAAGTGGGGCTGTGACCAGTTGGGCCCTGTGCTTCCTGTGAGCCAAGCAATGAGGGAAGAAGTGGGCAGCTTGTGTACACATCTCTTACCCCTTTCTCTCCCGCTTGTCCCCCTTCTCTCCTGCCAATCCACTCATCCCTGGGTCAGGTTTCTGCCAGGGTATTTTTGGTGTCACCTCCTCAGTGTGGTCCACACTCCCCCCAGTGATGCCACTGACATGCATAAATCAGTTTGCGACAGCTGAAAAAAACTTTGTCTTGACAGTGAATTGTTGGAGAAAAGTTGCTGAAAAATTGAATGTGTGGATCAACCCTGAAAGTGTGGATCAACCCTGAAAGTGAATGACAGAGAGTAGAATTGTGTCTATGGCTGTTGGACTGTTGTGTACATAGTTGTTAGGTTTGATGGCTTTTTGGAAACAAGGTCCTGAGCTGGGTGGACATTGGTCTGGCTCACTAGGATTGCTGTTAGGCTGCCTTTTTTAGTTGTAACTGTAAATTGTGGAGGACACCTTTTCAATAACTTATTCCTGATACAAGGGAAGTTCAGCTATGGGTATCATTCTATTTCCCCTGGCTCAGAAGTAGTACTCAGCTTCTAATGTCTCTTTCCAGAGCAGGCTTGATATAATATTCACTCTGTAGAATACTTGCTGTGATGGTACTTGTAAGTGCTTGTTAAACAAAAAAAGCTAGAACAATCTGTTTAAACACCGGGGGGGGGGAGGAATCTATATGTGCCAAATTAAAAGCAAAATGTCTACTGGGAGAAAGAAGTGTCTACAGTATTGGTTCCCAAACTTTGGGTCGGAACCCACTGATGAGTAGCAACCTGATTTTTGAGGGGTCGTCAAAGGATGATGGAAAGATCAGATACCCTGCAAATTGCTCAGCAGCAGTTTGCAAGCTAACTGCTAACTGCCCTGCAAGGAGCTGAGCTCCTGCAGTTTGCAAACATGTGTAGGTATAGGGAGATAAATGTTTGGTCTTTTTTCTGGTTATTACTTATAAATACTGTAAATACATATAGGGTGTTTTTTAAAAAGTGGGTCCTGGTGCTAAAAGGTTTGCGAATCACTGGTCTATAGCTGTTTGACATAAAAGTGCTGTTTTGAATAAGTGCGCTGCCTCTTATTTCTCTTTCAGAAGGCTCCTGTTCATGCAGGGACACAGTTTTTGTAGAGATGGAGTCCACAAAAGTTAAATAGGCACACACTTTCGTTTTAAAGGGTATTTGCCTATAGGCTAAGGCTTTTCTGCTTTTCTAAATGACAATTGAGAAAATTGTTTTCATTCAGCTTGGAGGATGAACACCAGAGCAGCATGTGGACAGTGAAGAAACCTACCCTGTTCTGGGTTTAGCAGATACGTTAATTTAACTGTTGCATGTCAGGGGTGCTGTGTGGTAGCCATGTGTTCTGATCACCCGTTTTGCAGACATTTGTGAGACATCCGAATAAATAGCAGGCTAATTTCAGCTGTCGGTGGGCTGGCTTTCTACTGAGTGGGAGCTGAATACAACCGGCTTTGTGATGGGTTGTTTTTATGTTTCTCCAGGGAGCTGCTGGAAGTCTAAATTATAGTTGTTTTGATGGCCATCTGAGGAAGGGCAGCTAAAATGGGGTGGGTGTTACTGAGAAAGCAGTTGTCAGAACAAAGATGGTTACAATAGAGGTTTCCATTAGCTGATGAAGCATTAGAAATGGGAAGTCTATGGTGCTTGAGCAGTATTGATATGGAAAGGAAAAATGCTTTCTAAATATATTTTGGGGAAACTGTTCAGAACTACGCTTTGACTTGGAGAGAAGGGATAGAACTGATGAATTCTAGAGAGCAATAAGATATGAAATGCAACTGAGGCAAGAAGAGTAACATTAATGAGATGCTAAAAAAAAGGGCCAGAATGCAAATCCAAAATACAGTTTTGTCCAGGCAAGATTCAAGTGTATTAAAATAATCAGGACCTAAGATATCAAAAAGGGACGTGGTGGTGCAGCGGGTTAAACCGCTGCTGCTTGGCTTTCCGACCGGAAGGTTGGGAGTTCAAGAATGCGCAATGGAGTGAGCTCCCATTGCTTGTCCCAGCTCCTGCTAACCTAGCAGTTCGAAAGCACCTAAATGCAAGGAGATAAATAGGGACCACTTCAGTGGGAAGGTAATGGCGTTCCGTGCGCTATGGCGTATAGTCATGCCGGCCACATGACCACGGAAGTTTGTCCTTGGACAAAACGCCGGCTCTATAGGCTTTGAAACGGAGATGAGCACCACCACCTACAGTCGGTCACGACTAGACCATTTGGTCGTGGGGAAACTTTTACCTTTACCTAAGATATCAAGGCTGCTGCAGTCGTAATCTCAAAGCAGGCTCCCATTACTACAAGAGCTAGCTTCTTGACCCAGAAGCTGAGAAGCTCCAGAGACAAGGGATCTGATCCTAAAAGTTTATTCTATCTGAAGAATATCCAGATGCTCCATTTATTGTTAGATGTGGATAGGTTTGGCTGTAGTGAATTTACTGTGAGGACAGAGATCTTGAAAATGAAATCTTTTTCTGGCCTCTAGCTCTGTGTGATTTGTTCTTCTCCAGGGCATCCTTGTTTCTGTTTAGCATTCTGTGCACCATATTGAGACCTGGGCCTTGTTTAATCATTTGGTTCTGATTGCTTCCTTGTAGCCATGGGTCGCATCTTGAATTCAGTGTTTTGCATTACAAATCTGCTCTCAGGAGATGGGCAGAATATATGGCTCCATCTGCCATGTCTCATTTTAGCTTTTTTCATTGCGTTCCCATTAACAGGTGAAATACACTGTCCACAGAGAATTTAGCTCATGTCTCAGTACACAATTGAAGATGAATGCTGTCCCAACAACTGTTCTGCAGCCTGGTGTTGAGATGGTTGAATAAAGAGAGTACTCAAAAGTATTAACCTGTTGTTCATTCTGCAGATCATAGGTTGCAATTGTGTGATCAGCATGTGGTTTAAATCCTGAGCTGTACAGTACTCCCCTATTCTGCCCATGCACCAACATTCTGAATACCAAGGAAGACACTTATAAGTAAGGCAGATTACTCAAAGGAATATAATTTGTGCTCTTTTGATCTTGGGGATTTTATTGGAAATGCCTCAAATGAAGTTTTCTCATTATTCCAGTAACATTTAGAGGTTTATTTCAAAAAGCAGTATGCTGAAGGTGCTAATGACGATTCTGATGTTGGTATTAGGATTTATGTAGGCTATCATTACATTAAACCGCAGTTTTGTATCCCTCAGCATTTTTTGTGATATAATTATTTTTGAGTGATTAAATTGTATTTTTCCATGACACCTTTAATGTTTTTGGGGAAAAAAATCTCAGCTGTTAACACCTTTATTTAAAACATTCTGCTTCAGGCTGTGATATAGCTTGGAAAATTTTAGCCTGGCAAATGAACATTTTACCTGTTTGAGGGGCTCAAAGTAGATTAGTAACCATTCTAAACTCTCAGTATGTTTCTCTATTAAGAAACTGCTCCTGTCACTGAAGCAGGAATTAAGTTACCTGGTAGTGTTATAGCCCATTTTGGTTTTCTGTTGATAACCAGTTGACCTGCAGCTTTTCCTAGAACATGGCTCACACCAACTCTTGCTCACAGATTTTCTTCACGTGGTAGTTTTTTAGAGAGGGAACTAAAGAATAGTAGCATTGTGACTCTGGCTGAGTTTAGATGAGCTTTGGACGTTCAAGCTTCCTCTCATCTTTGTGTGTGTGTGTGTGTGTGTGTGTGTGTGTGTGTGTG